>BQNB010070340.1:0-33158 GCA_026074375.1 Tanacetum coccineum
TTCCTCATTGTGAGAAAGGCCAGGCTGACATGATGGATGTCATTTCCTGTTTCGGTTTCCTAGGTACCAAAGAATAAATTTGGCAGGCTTCACATTTCTGAATTAATTCTTTGGCATCTTTGTGCATGGATGGCTAATAATATCCCAACCTTGTTATCTTTGATACCACTAACCTCGGGCCCGAATGCATTCCACATGACCCTTCGTGTACTTCTTTTATGATGATCTTGGCCTACATTGGTCCTACACACCTTAACCATGGTGACAAGTATGATCTTCGGTATAACTTTTCTTCTATCACCTTGTATAATGGAGCTTTGATGCGTAGTTTTCTTGCCTTTTGTGGGTCGTCAGGTAGGGTTCCCAATCTTAGGTTTTCTCAGATAGGTGTCATCCAGCTGTCTCCTTCTTCTTGGACTATGTCTGCAACTCCCTTTTTTGCGATGGACTTGTTTTGTATGACTTCGACTAGAACTTTTTTCGCGAGTTTGGAAAAGGTCATTGATGCTAGTTTGCTAAGGGCGTCTATTTTCTTGTTTTGTTCTCTTTTAATGTGCTCGATCGAGTAACTGTGAAAACTTGTTAGTAGACCCATCATTTTTTCCGGGTATTGTTTGATGGTCGGTTGTCTGGCTTCAAAAATCCCCTTGACTTGATTTGCTACTAGCTGAGAATCTACGAAGATGATTAGTTCTTGTATTTCCATCTCTTTGGCTATGCGCAATATACGAAGATGATTAGTTCTCATATTTCCATCTCTTTGGCTATGCGCAATCCTGCCAGGAGTGCTTCATATTCTGCCTTGTTTTTGGTGGTTTCAAATTCAAACCTCAATTCCTATGTATATTCTTTTCCTTCTGGGCTGACCACCATCAGACCTGCCCCTGAACCATCGGAGCTTGAGGCTCCATCAATAAATAGTTTCCATGCATTTTCAAGTTCTGATTCTTTTCTTTTGACTTCTTCGTTATTTGCTTCCCTGTTTTCTGGGAGTGGTGGAAATCGGCTAATATTTTCCCTTTGGTCGAGTTCCTGCCCCTGAATTCGATTTCATGCTCTCCTAATTCAATAGCCCATTTAGCTATGCGGCCTGATTTTTTTGGTTTTGCCAGAATTTGTTTTATGGGTTTGTCGCTGAGGACTTGTATCAGGTAAGCTTGGAAATACCTCCGAAGCTTTCTTGCAACATACACGAGGGCGAGTATCAGTTTTTCTAATTCTAGATACTTCAACTCAGCTTCGTGTAATGTTCGGCTTACGAAGTATACGGGGATTTGTTTCTTTCCCCCTTTTTGCCATTAGTACTGCGCTCACAATTTCTTCTGAGGTTGTGAGGTACATTATTAGAGTTTCTCCCTTTGTTGGTATGACCATCGTTGGTAATGACTCTAAACATTCTTTCATTCTTCGGAAGGCTTCGTCTGCTTCTTTCGTCCATTGAACCATCTTTCTGCTCGTACAGCTTCTCGGAGTTTTCATGAAAGGGAGTGTCCTTTCTGCGCTCTTTGAGAGAAACATACTCAGGGCCGCTATCTTTTTGTTGAGATTTTGCATCTCGCTGACTGTTCTAGGAGGTTGTAAGTTTGATACAGCTTTTACCATAGAGGGGTCTGCTTTTATGCCCTGCTTCATAATGAGATGGCCTGAGTATACTCCTTTTACTCCGAAGGAGCATTTTTTTGGATTAAGCTTCAGGTTAATTGCCAAGAGCTTTTTGAGGGTTTCGGTGATGTCGGCCATCATTTCTTCTTCGGAGTCACTCATTATTACCATGTCGTCGGCGTTAACTTCCATATTCTTCCCATTTAGTGACCGAAAACTTTGTCTTTGAGCCTTTGATAGGTGGACCCTACATTTTTCAGGCCGAAGGGTAGTCTTTTGTAACAGAAAACCCCCTCTCTTGTAAAAATTGTTGTTTTTTCTTCGTCTTCCTCTGCTATGGGGATCTGGTGATACCCTTTGTAAGCATCTAAAAAGCATTTTAGGCGATACTTGTGGAGGCCTTCCGCCTTTTGTTTAGCTGTGGGTAATGGATGAGGCTCTCTTATGCATGCTTTGTTTATGTTTGTGAAGTCTACACGCAGCTTCCATTTCCCGTTGTCTTTTTTCACAACCATGGGATTTAATACCCACGTCTCGTACTTAACTTCTCGTAAAATCCCCGCTCTTGTCAATTGCTTTATTGGTTTTGCATGGTTATACACGTTTATTTGATGTTCGGTATTGAAAGTTTTCCCTCTAATCATTAATACTCTTGGTACCCCCATTATGTGAGCCGAGGTCCATGCAAAGACGTCTATGTATCTTTTTAAGAGATCGCATAGCCTTATCTTTATTCTTGTTGGTAACTATCTTCCTATTGTAATCTTCTATTCCGGGTACTTGTCATTTATCACCACCCTTTCTTCTATATCCATGCAACTGAGGATGATTTCTTCATTGCCTTGGTATTTATTGATTGAGCCACCCTCTTCTTCTTTTGGTTTCTGTGAGTTATACTTCGAGAAGATGGTACCAATACCTCTGGGCGTGTTAAATTTTATAGCTCCATAGACTGTGGACACTACGATCCCTGTTTGTTGCATAGCGGTTCTTCCAAGCAGTAAATTATATGGCGAATCCGCTTTTACAATTACAAATGTAAGTGTTTTCATTACCGTGATGGGGCCTTCCCATATCGTAATCTCCAAGGGTATTTCTTCCAATGGCCACGATTGTTCTCCTGAGAAGCCGACAAGAGGAGTGTTTGAGTCCACTCGAAGGGATCTGATTGACAACTTTAGTTTCAAGAAGCAATGTTCGTATATTATTTCACACGAACTTCCCCCGTCTAGGTATACTCTATTTACTTTCCTTCCTGATATGTATGCTTTGATTACGACAAGGTCCGCTGATCTGACATTCGGAAGGGGTGGGAAGGTGATTTCCCCCATTTGGCCATGATTCGCAGGCCTCTTTCTTTTGTTGCGATCTTTTCTGCTTATCATAAGAACAGAAACTTTGTTAAGTTTTGGCTTCTTTTCTTCTTTTTTCTTTCTTCTGAGCGAGTACCAGTGGTCTTTTCTTTTTTTTCTCTTCAACCCCTTTTACTAGGTGATGCAAAAAAAGTGACGCAGGGGGAGAGTGGGTTCAGTGGCTACCACTGATTTGATGCTTCTTCTATTTGTTTTTTAATTCTCGATGACACTAAAAAAAGTTTGTTTCATGTCCCCATAGCTTCATGGAAATTGTAATATCAGGTCTTGTCCTTGGACCCGTGGGCTCCAGCAACCATAAGTTGTTTCAAAAGTCTTGCTTACTTTTTTTGTAGCGAGTATTCTCTTAGACTTTTGACCAGATTAGAAAGTATTTTATGATTTTGTCCCTTGTAAGGGAAGAATCGTCCTCTATCCTTTTGCCCGATGTTATTACCCTAAGAGAATTTCTTTGATCTTTCGAAATCGTTAACTTGGTTGTTCAAAATACCGTTAGTGGCTACCTCTCTTGCTTCAACCCATGTATAAGCCTTCTCCATTAGACGTTTGTAAGTGGATGGAAGATCTGTGAAGAGATGTTCGACCAAACTTCGTGTTCTCAAACCATGAACGAAGTCTGAAATTCATTGTTCCTCATGTAAACCCAGGATCTGCAAGGTATCATCTGTATACCTGGTGATGAAGGCTCGAATGCTTTCGCCTTCTCTTTGTTTAATGTTATGCACCGCCAAGTGTGTCTTTGTGAATTTCTTTTGCTGACTGAAGTGTGACCAGAACTTGGCTTTTAGATCCTCGTAGCTAAGGATGCTACCCGTTTTCTGACTATTCCACGATATGCAGGCGGAATTGATAACACCCAAATTATACATATTTCTATGGCATTATTTATGTATATTTGATCATTTCTCGTGAACTTTTGATACTTAATTAGCTTGAATTGCTTATAGGTTCACTTGAAGACACTACAGACCCAAGCTCAAGAATCTATACACTTTAGGAGGCGAATACAAGAAAAGAAAAGGTTTCTAGCTAAAGTTCAAGATGTCCGCCGCACTTAATATATTGTGCGCCGCACTTTCCTTTGAAGCCAAAACCGCCACACTTTCTCCCAAAGTCTGAAGAATTAAAGTCTAATAAATGCACCTCCATTAAATGCTATCACATTAACACCCAAAGTCCGCCGCACTTTTTCCAAAGTGCGCCACACTTTTCACCCAAACTTGCCTATAAATTGAGGACGAATTTTCATCCTTAAAGCATCACATCTCTTACACACACATCTTCCCACTTCGTTTAGAACACTTAGAAGAAGTGTTTTTGGTGATCTTGGCTTGACAAACCAAGGAACCAAACACCCCCTTCAAACCACCATCATCTACCACCACTATCCACCATCAATTCCCAGATTATAATCCATCCAAGGAAGTAGCATTGAAGTGTAATTCGAATCTATAAGTGATTGTGATAGAATTATTCATAGTTTCTGGGTTTACTTTGAATGTAATATAGTTTTCGTTGGGAAAACTCGTGAAATCATCAATATTTGCTCTTGAAGTTGGTATAAATCTTGTTTATCCTTTGAATATGACCTTTGTTGAATCCATGATGAATGTTATGTGTTTTGTTACTTTGATCATGGAGTAGTAATCTTATGTTTGTTTGGGCGATATGTGATCTTGGATATGGAGCATTTGGATATGTGTTTATTGAATTGGTAAAACATATTTTATACAAGAATATAGGCCAAAAGGGTTCTTTTATATATGTGTTTAATCATTCTACTTAATATATTGGTTATAATAACTTATAAAGGCCGAAAGGATTTGTTGTTATTAATTGATATAATCACTAGTTATATTTAAAGGCCGAAAGGATTCGTACCTTGTGATATATCTATTTTCTAAACTTATAAACACTATTCTAAACACATCATTGTCTTAGTGATCATTGCCTAAACAAACATACCTTAATCATTTGATTGAATCATCTTTTAATCACTTTCTTTATAATATTCGATATATGCAAGATTTGGTTAATTTGATCTGTGACAATCTTATTAACCTTAGCACCTTAATTACAAACTGTGAAAACTTTAATTCATGTGGAACGACCTGGACTTACCTAAAGCTATACTATACACGAACAGGTATACTTTCCCGAGTGTTGTGTTTTTAGTAAAAATCGGTATTTATAGTATTATAAATTTAAAGCTTGTAAAACACACATCAAGTTTTTGGCGCCGCTGCCGGGGAATTGTTTAAGTTGTTATCAGTTTGTTGCTTGTTTTTTGTGCTATTTTGTTTCTCATCAATTTATTTACTGTTTGTAATACAAAATTTACAAACTTGTCGTACCGTTTTCTGGCAAACGGAACCCAAAAATCGTTTTTTCTTCAGGAAGTACGCTGCACATCCTATTTATGTGCCGATTTTCTTAAAACCCTAGAAAGTACGCCGCACTTTACCCAAGTACGCCGCACTTTCTGCAAATTTTCACAAACAGAATCTTATTTCAAAAACAAAAACCAAAACCCCAATCTGCTAGTCTTACGTTCTATAATCATTTAGAATTGTATTTTTATCTGATTATATGCCTTGTGTATTTGTAATTATCTAGTTTATCATAATATTCGAAAAAAAAAACATAAAATTTCCAGAAAAGCCGGCGCACTTTTCCTAAAGTACGCCGTACCTATCCAAAAAAATCTTTTATTTATTTATCCTTATTTGCTATATATAATAATTAATATTATATATATATTATATATATATATATATATATATATATATATATAGATTTATATATATATTATATATATTATATTATTATATATATATATCTTAAAAAATTAAAAAAAATATAAAATATATGAAAATAATTTACTTTATTTTAAAATATTATCCTATTAGCCTTAATTATATATATAAAAATGTCTTTTTGCAAAATGCTTAACGTATGTATAAATACCCTATCTTTCGGAAAACAACTTGTAAATTTAATATATAAATTAAATAAAAATTTAATAACAAGGACTTATAAGATTAAAACTATCCAAAAAGAAGTCGTCGAGATCGAATCACTCAAATCTTCAACCCAACAGACTTTCGTTAATGACTTTGTCGTTATAAATATACCTGGAGAGGATGTTGAACCCAAACAAATAATCCTCAATCCCAATGATCAACCTATGTGGGAAAATGCTAAGATTGTAGCACCGGCTCCTAATTCTGTCATTGTTCAACCCAATGTTGATGACAACTTTGTTATCAACAGTACCCACTTAAAAATGATTCTGGAAAATAAATTCGATGGTTATCTGCGGGCCGATCCGCATGACCACATCCGTGAATTTCTCGCAATCTGCAACATGTTCAGATACTGTGAAACGCAGAGTGAAGCTGTTAAGCTTTTGATATTTCCTTTTTCCTTGTGCGATAAAGCTAAAACCTGGTTTAACAAACTTAATGAAGAGTCTATAACATCGTGGGAACAATGAGTAAAGGCATTATAAACACATTCTTTCCACCTTCGTTGTTTAACCGTCTTTTACTTGAAATCACAAGTTTCTCTCAACTCGTATTTGAAAGTCTAACTGACGCTTGGTTACGATCAGAGCATGCTTCAAAAATGCCATGGGTCGGTTCTGACCATAGGAGCTATTATTCAAAGATTCTATCCCTGTCTAGAGAACCCACTCAAAGGATTGCGTAACTTACTGGAGGGAATTCTTCCTCTATAAAAGTCCAAATCAAGCTTTTCAATTTCTTGATGACGAAGTCCTTTTTAAACTTGATTGGTCACTTGAGTCTAAAATTGAACATCATCAAAGATCTGTTGCTTTCACCAATGAAAGTAATAATGATAATTCTCGATTAATGGAAAAATTAGAAGCTCCAACTATAAAAATAGATTTCAATTTCAGAGCTTAAAAGAAGTATTACAAGATATGACGTTAACAAATATACAGGAACCGCTCTTGATTCCGGACCATGACCAAAACCGCATTCTAAAATTAAAACAAAAAAAAAAACCACTATGAACGATGACACGCCGATGTCATTGTAGTGGAACGGGTCTTGAGCCAAATTAAATCCTCTCAATATGAAGATTATGCAGAAAACCAATAAATTCTTATGATTCGTATTTCTCACCAATCATTCATGATCTTATGATTTCAAGAAAATCGCTTAACAGATTTTTAAACAATGATGTGAAAAATAATCTCGAAGATTTCAAAAGATGCATCCGTAGCATGAGAATTGTTCATTGGAAACTTTTTGATAGAGACGATCGCAAAGCCACCGGGGTTTTACCCAACAAAAAGTCTAAAACCATCAACCAAGAACCTCAATCTAAAATATAGATCTTGAAAAATCAATCACAAATTTTTGGCAATTGTCAAAGATTACGAATAGTGTTTTTCATATAAAAAACAATGTTAACGATATGATTTTAAAGATGAAGCAAAATGAAAAGAATTTCCAAACTAAAATTAAAAATATGGAAAGAAAAATAGATGAGTGGTCGAAGTCTCAAAACGTCTCTTTAGAACAAACCGATAGGACTGAACCACCACCTCCTCCTCAAGCTCACTGGTATTCGCTATTTTATACATAATTTTACCTTGTAAAATAAACCCAAAAAAGACCAAAAACATAATGAAAATTGCAAATATATGTTGTTTTTGTGTTTGTGTATGTGCAGGTACGGATATTAAGAAAAAGACAAAAATATAGACAAAACCGAAACAAAACGAGCCAACTGGGAGGAATGGAAATGAGGCGATGATTACAAGTCCACGGTGCCCTCGGATTTAATTGGGCCAGCCCGTAACCCATTTTGTGGGCCGGGCCGCCCACTATTCCAAAAGCCCAATAAAATGCTTAAGCCCATTTTTAACCATAATATAAAGTTACATAAATTTGAGACGTATATGTTGCTGACGCCAGGCCGCACATGCGGTGAAATTAAATGAAAATAAAATCACGTGCAGTTCCACTAGGGAAGAATGGACGAATGT
Source organism: Tanacetum coccineum (assembly GCA_026074375.1). Taxonomy (NCBI): domain Eukaryota; kingdom Viridiplantae; phylum Streptophyta; class Magnoliopsida; order Asterales; family Asteraceae; genus Tanacetum; species Tanacetum coccineum. The sequence continues at coordinate 7,996 of BQNB010070340.1, forward strand.
TGTGTGGCCACGTGGCTAAGCTTTTATTCTCTACAATTCATTTCAAATAGTTGCAAATATGATCTAACGAATGAAAACGCAGCGTAGTAATGAAGCAATAATATTGGCCACGTGGCGACTTTGTGACAGGTGGATCTAATGTATGCAAAGCGGCAATCCGTGTGAGGTGAAATTCTATGCAATGATTAGCCACTCTATACTCAAATGATTAGTGCAATTTTACACTTTCACCCCCTTGGTCCCTTATAAATGTATCCCGCTCCCCCTCACTTGTACTAGTTTTTTTCATTTTATTTTTCTTAGTTTAGTTTAGATATTTTTAGCTTATTTGTTTTTTTGGAATTGCTTATTTTAGTTTTTATGCTTATTGTACTCAGCTTTTGTCTCAAGCTTTTTAATATAATGTAATAGATTTGGTTTAAAGTTGATTATAAATCTCGGTTTTCTTATTTGGTGCTTATTGGTTCGTTTATCTTTATTTTCATGTTCTAAATCTATTAGCTATCTTTTCGTGCGGCTTATTATTATCAAAAACTTTTTTAAAAGTTAGAAAGTGACTTCTAAAAACTCTCAAAGCTTTTTCGATATTTTTCATTAGTTTTTAAACACTTTTCATACTAATAAGCTCTAAACATTGATTCCGGCTTATTGACATGCTTAATTCGTTTTTCGTTTGAATAGTAGCTCATAATCTTTTATAAGGTAAGCTTCTTATAAGCTTACTTGATTTTAAATTAGCTAAAATTGTTAGATTAAATTTTTGTATGCGTATATGCTTATTTGAGTTGTTGTTTGATTGTCAATTTTGTGCTAGTCTTTGTTTCTATCTGTGTCTTGGCTTATTGATTTGGTAATTGCCGTATTTGATTTAGATATGGCTTAGTATGATAGACCAATATAAGTGTTTATTAGTCTTATTTGTTTAAATTTTAGCTAGCTTGTTATATCGGTTAGTGTTAGTTTGGCTTGTTCTTGTCTAAAATAGCTCTAATTACTATCAAATGTTAGTGTTGTAGAGTAGGTTAATTCGTTGTTCAAAAATTCAACGAAAATTAAAAATATTAGACCCAAACTTGTTGTTATCATTATTCTTATTTTGTTAGTGTTTATAAAAAATCATTGTTGGGCCTTGTCATAAATTAGCTTGGGCTTGTTGTACGTGTAGGTTAATTCGTTTGAAATTACATATTTGTATTATGCTTTTATAAAGGGTTCTGTTAACATTTGAATTTGTTATGTTGTTTGAATTTCTTTTGTTGGTACCGGTTTCATCTCATGTGGCGTGGAGCTTAAGGTGTTTATTTAGCTAGACCGACTTTGATTAGTTGTTTTTGTTAAATAAAACGGTTGGTATTCGTTTAACATTGCGGTGTCTCCATTCGGTTCCATTTTCCTAAACTTTTTCAATACTTAACATAGTTTTTATTATTTTATTATATGTTTTGCCTATTTTTGCCTTGTTTAGTGTTAGATTTTATTTTATATTTGATAAATTGTATTTCATTATGAGATAGGGTAGAGTTTCTAGTGCTTGTTAGTGATTAGTGATTTGGAAATTTAGCAGTGCGGGTTTAAAAAAGATTTTATAAAAAAATAATAGTCATTAGAATTTTTCTTTTCTTTTTTTACATTCGTCATTTTATTTTTAATGCAATAATTTAATTTCTTGTCATTTATTTTTTAAGCATTTCATTTTACTTGTCATGTTAATTCGTTAAACCTAAGCCCGCACTTGATGAACATTTCACGTCACTTGGCAAGCATATTAGTCATTTATATCTTTTAGATCATTTTTAGTATAATCTCATATTTTTAATCTTAGATTTAAAATTAGTATAACTTAGCGTGCTTTTTATATGCTTTTCCTTTTAGTAGATCTAGAAAACCAAGTCAAAATTATTTTAAAACCATTCAAAACGTGCGATCACGGACTTAACCGATTTTCAATTCACACTTCGTCGAGGGAAAACGACCCGGGAGGTTTTTGAGACTACTTTGGTTAAAAGTTTGTTTCTAGAACCCGACGGAAAATACTTACTATACTATAATTGTTATCTATCCTTATTATTAGGCTATCTTAATTATTATATATATTTTATAGCTTGGTGTGTGATTTGGATCGATCATTTTGGCGCGTGCGGGGAAGTGTGTACGATTTTCGCGTTTCGTTCGAAGATTAGTGTTTTTGAAGATCCTTCCCCGTGAAGTTAATTGCTTTCATTTGTAAATATTTTTTATATAAAGAATATAAAAATCCATAAAATATTTTTCTTCTTTATTTTATTTTTATTTTTCCTTTTCCTTTATAAAAAAAACCTAAAAATATTTTTCTTTCTTATTTTTCCTTATGTTTTATTTGAAAAATCTATAAATATTCTTCTCGATCCTCTTATTCGTTTAATTCTTATTCTCTTTCCCTCTTTAGTATTGTTTTATTCTTCGAAATGTCTTCATTTTTCAACCTTGCTACAGGTTTTGTGGAGAGCAATTTGTTTGGTTCCATTTTGTCCCACGATGTAATCCGAATTCTTTCGATAATTTAATATTTTTCCGACTACTCTCCACAACCCCGGTACGAGACGGAATATTTGCGAGAGTTATGGGAAACGTGCTCATTTTGTTACGTTGTTCAACATCAAGTCGTTTGATTATAATCCGAACCCGTGGTGTTATCGATCATAACTTTTGATAATAATTTTCCACTACTTCACCAAGTTTTTCACAAACATACCTTTGTGTGAGAACTGCGGGGTTCCTAATGAAACTTTTCAGTGGCATCCATTGCAAACCCAATAATTTATATGAACCTATTTTTTGTTATAATCTAAATTCCTTCGGTTTTGAACCAATATCAACCCCCCGCTGTTTCCGACAATAATCAATTTCCTCAAGAGACGAGTAAAGAAAATTTGCAAGCTCGTGACGACTTAATGGAAACTATACAAGCCTTTTTAAAGGAGTATGATCATATATCTCCTATAGAAAAGTGCATGGCTTTATTACTAGACGAAGAGAGATTTCTTAAGATTAAGCAAGCTATGGAAGAAGAGCATAATCAACCTGAAGTTTTACAAGAATTGCTTCTTAAGCTTATAAGCGATTTGCAAATTCTTAAAGGAATTCAACAAGAGAAGAAGAAGCCGACAACTCAAAGTTCTATTCCATATTGGAATTTTTCTATGATTGACGATGAAGAAGCTAGAGACAACTTTATGAAAGACGTTTGCACCTTCTTAAGGAAGTTTAGTCGTATACCTTTTGGAGTAACACCAATGGTTATATTGATAGCTTGGGAAAGTTTTGGCGAAATTAAAGATGCTTTGATGAACAAGTAATAACGCAAGAGGTATATTCAAGAATTGAGAGGTCAAATCATTGTAGATGTCGCGATAAATATCAGTGAAGAATTTTCAAAATTATATTAATTGTTCCAAGCTGGAATCGTCCGCTTTTCTACTTTGATGATGACGATGATGAGTATGCTGTTATATGGAGAAGGCCTAAAGCGATCACACCCGATGAACCAATCAAGGAGCCCGATAACTCTCTAAGTATGGGGGACAAGCATCTTAGCACTATTCCGGAAACGGAATCGGACGAAGTAATAAAGTCTAGGTGTGAGAATCACTTGTCACCTAATCCAAAAGTGAGTTCGAGGGTATTTCCGACGATACGTGTGATGTGCCCGTTCGTGATGATTCTTCTACTTTTGATGCTTTGAACGATAATTCTGAGATTTTATCCAATTCCAACGATGATGATACTTCGAGTGATGATGATGATTTTGAGGATGTCGAGTACGTTAGCTTAGAAGAGGTGAATGATGAGAAAGAGTTTGATTTAAAAGATATTTTTTAAATCCAAGACGTTATTCTTCGAGAGAAATTATTAAACATACATCGTCTTATTTCTAATATCGAATCTTTGAAAGTTAACCCTACTCCGGATCGTGTGCTCAAGTCTCCTTCTCCATTTCCTATCCCCGTCGCAGATAGTGATTCGTTCTTAGAGGAGTCTGATACTTCTCTTTCTTATTTGGATAATTCTTTACCCAAATTCGAGTCTTGTAGCGATCATACGGAAAGTGACGAGAAGTGGCAGTACCACTCTCATGCTAATAATTACTCTTTTCCGAGTCGTATGATTCGTTTGTTTTTAGATTCGAGCTCGCTCAGGGAGAGGTTTGATTAGCATTGATAATTTAAATGACCCTCTTTTGGAACTTCCCGAGTTTGAATCATTTCATTTCGATCCGTCGAACCACCGGATGTTGAGATTTGCTTATATTTTGAGCCTGATGCTCTCGTGATTGATAATTTTAATGAGCTTAATTATGACCAAAGGGGAAGTGAGATTGATTTTTCTGAAGATGATGATTCCTTCACATTTGTTATCCGGACTTTTCTCCCATTTCTCACCTACCCCGAGGTTTCTCCTTTATCTTGCTCCACCGAGAGTGAAGATACGATTTTTGATCTCGGCATCTCCACTTAGAGCCGGTGGCCTCTCATCGGGATGGAACTTTCATGTTCTTTAATGTTTATCCAAACATTAGTGAAAGCCCGATTGAGATTTTATTTTCCATTTGCTTCCCCAAGGACAAATTAATTCGGGGTCGAGTCAAGCTCGTGACTCGGTTAATAAAAACAAGCATTTCTATCTTCTTATCTATTTTCTAACAACTAATGAGAGGGGGCTTTCCTTTCCTTTCTCGTGTTTCGTGTTTTGTTGGTTTGTGTTGTTTTGTCCAGGATTACCTGGATTTTAAAGACTCTCATACTTATGGTTTTGTCCATTTATTCGAGCTTCATATCCTCAGCTTCATTTAGGGAATCCCATATCCTAATCTTATCGATTAACCCTTAATACTTGAATTATGCTTTGAAATTAGTATGGGGGTATTAATATCACATTGAGGACAATGTGTAATTTTAGTATGGGGGGAATCTATTGATTTGATATTACCTGCAGTCGTTGTTCTCATGTAACCCGTTTTTCCACCAAAAATATGTGATTTATGTGAAAAATAGCAAAAATTTTAATTTTTTGTGCATAAAAAGTGAAAAATATTGAAAAAAATGATGTAATAAGTGTGCTGACACAAATAAAGGTGAGAACGAGAAATAAATTTTGATCCGATCGGTTTTAAACCTTAGCTTTTTCCTTAACATTTAACGATGATAGTTTGTGCTAGTCTCAAGTAGACTTTAAACATGCTAGACTAGATTTGTTATTAACGTAAATGAAGACTTGTGCTAATCTCATGTAGATTTTAAATATGCCGAGTTGGAATTTATATGGCTAAGCATTCACGAATCTCTTTATTAGAGATTTTAAATTGCGAAGAACGAGAAATGATAGTGTTATTTATAAGTCATGACATTAAACATAGAATAGTTGGATTTCTTTAAGGCTCATAAGTGTTAATTGTGGCTTTTTCTCCCATTAGCTTGTTTCACCTTTATATATAATTGTTTAATATAAAGTTGTGTTGTTTTTTGGTTAATAATTAGTTTAATAGAGTTTATTTAGTTCTTTTTGATTAGGATGAGTAACATCAGGAAAATATTAATTTGGCATACTATATGTGTTCACATTAATAAATAATTTTTGCTTATTACTTTAAAGGCCTTAGGGTATAGAAGATAAGTAGAATTCATAATAATCCAAGAAAGACTGATAAAAGTTTGTTTGCATCTTGCCGGCTCACATAGGATGTTACAGCCTTCTAAAAGGTAGAGGGAGGAAGTTACGTGGATGAAAATGTTTGCTACATCTTGTCGGAGGCGTGGCCGATGTTGTAGCCTTCTAAAGGACTGAGGTTTAATAATGTTGCTTAATTTTTTGTCTTATTTTGTACCTTAAAGAGCCTAAGGGTATATGGTGCAAATAACGATCTGGACTTTCAGTTTTAAAGAGCCTTTAGGGCATATGGACCATGAATGATGGCCTTGCTTAAGTAGCCTAATAAAAAGCCAAATTTGGTTTGCCTCGAAGTGAACTTAATCTTGTGACATTTGATCTTTGAAGAGGGCTTGGAGCTAATTATTGTGTTCTTAAACCGTTTACGCTTTTATTCTTTAGATTAATAAGTATCGAAAATAAAGTCTTAAAGAGCCTTCGGGTATATGACTTAAATAAAAATCTTGAGATACAAAATTAGGAAATAAAGGAGGAAAAGTAAGTACACAATTAGTATCTATGAGTAGTGTTAGTATCATGACTTGTATTTGACAATGATCTTGTTTTTAAGCTTAGTATGGAAAAGTGAAAGTTGGGGACGATGAATTTATTTTGCTTGTTCCATGATCCTAAGTATTATAAAAAAAATGTTATTAAGTGTGGAAATAATGGAAAGTTATGAAAAAGCATAAAAAAAATAAAAAAAAGTGTTGAAAATGGAAAAACGGGGCGTTTCTTAACTATTGATTTCTTAATTCCTTTAGATGAGCACTTTGCTACTTTTCAAGGTTATTAGTTTGGGGGAGTTGGAATTTTTAGTTTAAGCGTGTATTTATTACATTGCGTGAGGACACGGCAATACTCTAGTATGGGGGAATTTGGTATTCGCTATTTTATATATACTTTTACCTTGTAAAATAAACCCAAAAAGACCAAAAACATAATGAAAATTGCAAATATATGTTGTTTTTGTGTTTGTGTATGTGCAGGTACGGATATCAAGAAAAAGACAAAAATAAAGACAAAACCGAACAAAACTGAGCACGAGAATGGAATGAGCGCGAGATTACAAGTCCAACGGTGCCCTCAGATTTAATTGGGCCAGCCCGTAACCCATTTTGTGGGTCGGGCCGCCCACTATTCCAAAAGCCCAATATAATGTTTAAGCCCATTTTAACCATAATATAAAGTTACATAAATTTGAGACGTATATGTTGTTGACGTCAGGCCGCACATGCGGTGAAATTAAATGAAAATGAAATCACATGCAGTTTCACTAGGGAAGAATGGGCGAATGTTGTGTGGCCACGTGGCTAAGCTTTTATTCTCTACAATTCATTTCAAATTGTTGCAAGTATGATCTAACGAATGAAAACGCAGCGTAGTAATGAAGCAATAATATTGGCCACGTGGCGACTTTGTGACGGGTGGATCTAATGTATGCAAAGCGGCAATCCGTGTGTGGTGAAATTCTATGCAATGATTGGCCACTCTATACTCAAATGATTAGTGTAATTTTACACTTTCACCCCCTTGGTCCCTTATAAATGTATCCCGCTCCCCCTCACTTGTACTAGTTTTTTTCATTTTATTTTTCTTAGTTTAGTTTAGATATTTTTAGCTTATTTTTTTTTTTTTGTAATTGCTTATTTTAGTTTTTATGCTTATTGTACTCAGCTCTTGTCTCAAGCTTTTTAATATAGTGTAATAGATTTGGTTTAAAGTTGATTATAAATCTCGGTTTTCTTATTTGGTGCTTATTGGTTCGTTTATCTTTATTTTCATGTATCTTATTCTATAAGCTATCTTTTACGTTGCGGCTGTATTTATTATCAAAACATTTTAAAAGCTAGACAAGTGGACTTCTAAAAACTCACAAGCTCTTGTCGATTCATTTTTCATTAGTTTTTAAACACTTTTCATACTAATAAGCTCAAATAAGTTTGATCCGGCTTATTAACATGCTTAATTCGTTTTTTGTTTGAATAGTAGCTCATAATCTTGGTAAAGGTAAGCTTCTCATAAGCTTACTTGATTTTTAAATGAGCTAAAAATTGTTTCTAGATTAAATTTGTGTATGCGTATATGCTTATTTGAGTTGTTGTTTGAGTCAATTTTGTGCTAAGTCTTTGTTTCTAATCTTAGTTTGCTTATTGATTCGGTAATTGCTTATTTGATTTAGATATGGCTTAGTATGATAGAACCAACTCATAAGTGTTTATTAGTCTTATAGTTTAAATTTTAGCTAGCTTGTTAATCGGTTAGTGTTAATTTTGGGCTTGTCTAAATTAGCTTAAATACTATCAATGTTAGTGTTGGTACGAGTAGGTTAATTCGTTGTTCAAAATCAAACGACTTAATTTAGAACCAAACTTGTTGCTTTATCATTATATAATTTTGGTTAGTGTTTATAAATGCATTGTAGGGCATTGTCTAAATTATCTTTGGGCTTGTTGGTACGAGTAGGTTAATTCGTTGAAATTACAAATTTGTATTAGTTTTATAAATGGTTACTGTTAACATTGAATTTGTTGTGTTGTTTGAATTTTTGGTACCGGTCATCTCATGAGGCGTGGAGCTTAAGGGTTTATTTAGCTAGACCGACTTTGATTAGTTGTTTTAGTTAAATAAACCGGGTGGTATTCGTTTAAATTGCGGGTCTCCAATTCGGTTCCATTTTCTAAACCTTTTTCAATACTTAGCATAGTTTTATGTATTTATTATTAATTTGCCTATTTTTGTCATGCTTAGTTTAGTGTAGATTTATATTTATTGATATTTGAATTTTTTCATTATGAGTAGTGAGTAGATTTATTAGTGTTTGTTAAGTGATTAGTGATTTGGAATTTAGGTGCGGGTTTAAAAAGATTTTAAAAAAAATTATTAGTCATTAGTATTTTCTTTTCGATTTACATTCCGTCATTTATTTTTAATGCAATTTAATTTCTTGTCATTTATTTTTAAGCATTTCATTTTACTTGTCATTTTAATTCGTTAAACCTAAGCCCGCACTTGATGAACATTTCAAGTCACTTGGCAAGCATATTAGTCATTTATATCTTTTAGATCATTTTTAGTATAATCTCATATTTTTAATCTTAGATTTAAAATTAGTATAACTTAGCGTGCTTTTTATATGCTTTTCCTTTTTGTAGATCTAGAAAACCAAGTCAAAATTATTTTAAAACCATTCAAAACGCGCGATCACGGACTTAACCGATTTTCAATTCACACTCGTCGGGAAGGGAAAACGACCCCTGGGAGGTTTTTGAGACAACTTTGGTTAAAAGTTTATTTCTAGAACCCGACGAAAAATACTTACTATACTATAATTGTTATCTATCCTTATTATTACGTATTAATATATTATATATATTTTTATGTGTTGATTTGGATCAATCAAGTTTTTGGCGCCGCTGCCGGGGAAGGAAGTTGTTACGAATTTTCGCGTTTCGTTCGAATATTACTGTTTTTGAAGATCCTTCCCCGTGAAGTTAATTGCTTTCATTTGTAAATATTTTCTTATATAAAAATATAAAAATCCAAAAATATTTTTCTTCTTATTTTATTTTTATTTTTCCTTTTCCTTTATAAAAAAAACCTAAAAATATTTTTCTTTCTTATTTTTCCTTATGTTTTATTTGAAAAATCTATAAATATTCTTCTCGATCTTTATCGTTTAATTCTTATTCTCTTTACCCTCTTATTCGATTAATTCTTCGACATGTCTTCATTTTATCAACCTTGCTACAGGTGTGGAGAGCAATTTGTTGGTTCATTTTGTCCACGATGTAATCCGAATTCTTTCGATAATTCTCAATATTTTTCCGACTACTCTCCACAACCTCGGTATGAGACGAATATTTGGGAGTTATGTGGAAACGATGCTCATTTTGGTTACGATTGTCCAACACAAGTTCCGTTTGATTATAATCCGAACCCGTGTTTCGATCAAAACTTTGATAATAATTTTCCACTAACTTCACCAAGTTTTTCACAACAATACCTTTGTTGTGAGAACTGCGGGGTTCCTCATGAAACTTTTCAGTGTCAACCATTGAACCAAAATTTCTATGAACCTAATTTTTGTTATAATTCTAATCCTTCCGGTTTTGACCAATATCAACCCCCGCAGTTTCCCGACAATCATCAATTTCCTCAAGAGACGAGTAAAGAAATTTTGCAAGCTCGTGACGACTTAATGGAAGCTATACAAGCCTTTTTAAAGGAGTATGATCATATACCTCCTAATGAAAAGTGCATGGCTTTATTACTAGCCGAGGAGAGATTTCTTAAGATTAAGCAAGCTATGGAAGAAGAGCATAATCAACCTGAAGTTTTACAAGAATTGCTACTTAAGCTTATAAGCGATTTGCAAATTCTTAAAGGAATTCAACAAGAGAAGAAGAAGCCAACAACTCAAAGTTCTATTCCACATTGGAATTTTTCTATGATTAACGATGAAGAAGCTAGAGACAACTTTATGAAAGACGTTTGCACCTTCTTAAGGAAGTTTAGTCGTATACCTTTGGGAGTAACACCAAAGGTTATATTGATAGCTTGGGAAATTTTTGGCGAAATTAAAAAGATGCTCTGATGTTGTACAAGCAATACGACAAGAGGATATTCAAGAATTGATGAGTAAACTCCTTAAAGATCGTGCGAAATAACAGTTGAATGAGTTTTCTGAATATATAATTGTCCATGCTAGAATCGTTCCACTTTCTACCTTCGATGATGAAGGATGATGAGTTTACTGTTTTATGGAGAAGTCCGAAGCGATCACACCCGATGAAACCAAATCAAGGAGCCCGCAATAACTCTCTAAGTATGGGAGGACGAGATCTATGAAATATTCCAGAAAATGGAATCGGACCTAGAAGTAATAAAGTCTGGTGTTGAGAACCTTGTCCCAATCCCAAGTGAGTTCGAGGGTATTTCCGACGATACCTGTGATGTGCCCGTTTGTGATGATTCTTCTACTTTTGATGCTTTGAACGATAATTATGAGATTTTATCCAATTCCAACGATGATGATACTTTGAGTGATGACGATGATTTTGAGGATGTCGAGTACGTTAGCTTAGAAGAGGTAAATGATGAGAAAGAGTTTGATTTAGAAGATATTCTTTAAATCCAAGACGTTATTCTTCGTGAGAAATTATTAAACGTACATCGTCTTATTTCTAATATCGAATCTTTGAAAGTTAACCCTACTCCGGATCGTGTGCTCAAGTCTCCTTCTCCATTTCCTATCCCCGTCGCAGATAGTGATTCGTTCTTAGAGGAGTCCGATACTTCTCTTTCTCATTTGGATTAAGTTTTACGAATTCGAGTTCTTGTAGCGATCATACGGAAAGAGGACGAGAAGTTGGACAATAGAGTACCCACTACTCATGCTAATTACTCTCTTCCCGAGTATGATTCGTTTCTTTTTAAGATTAAGCCCGATCAGGAGGGGTTGATTAGCATTGATAATTTAAATGACCCTCTTTTGGAACTTCCCGAGTTTGAATCATTTTATTTCGATCCGTCATTTCCTCGTCCTCCTCCGGAACCACCGAATGTTGAGATTTGCTTATATTTTAAGCCTGATGCTCCCGTGATTGATAATTTTAATGAGCTTAATGATGACCAAAGGGGAAGTGAGATTGATTTTCTCATATGGTAAAGATGACGATTCCTTCACATTTGTTATCCGGACTTTTCTCCATTTCTCACTTACCCCGAGGTTTCTCCTTTATCTTGCTCCACCGGGAGTGAAGATACGATCTTTGATAACGGCATCTCCACTTAGAGCCGGTGGCCTCTCATCGGGATGGAACTTTCATGTGCTTTAATGTTTTCCAATCATTTGTGAAAGCCGATTAAGATTTTCTTTTCCATTTGTTACCCAAGGACAAAATTATTCGGGGTTCGGAGTCAGGCTCGTTGACTCGGTTAACAAAAAACAAGCATTTCTATCTTATTATTATTTTCTAACACTAATAGAGGGGGCTTGGCCTTTCCTTTCTCGTGTTTCGTGTTTTGTTGGTTTGTGTTGTTATGTCCAGGATTACCCGGATTTTGAAGACTCTCGTGCTCATGATTTTGTCCATTTATTCGAGCTTCATATCCTCAGCTTCATTTAGGGAATCCCATATCTTAATCTTATTGATTAACCCTTAATACTTGAATTTATGCATTGAATTAGTATGGGGTATTAATATCACATTGTGGAAATTGCGTGTTTTAGTATGGGGGGTGAATTCTATCGATTTGATTTACCGGCAGTCGTGTTCGCATGTAACCCGTTGTTTTCAAAAAACCACAAAAATATGTGATTTATGTGAAAAATAGCAAAAAATTTAAATTTTTGTGCATAAAAAAGTGAAAAATATTGAAAAAAATGATGTAATAAGTGTGTTGACACAAATAAAGGTGAGAACGAGAAATTAAATTTTATCGATCGTTTTTTTTAACCTTAGCCTTTTTCTTAACAATTTAACGATGATTTTTGTGCTAGTCTCAAAGTTTAGACTTTAACATGCTATAGACTAGATTTGTTATTACGTAATATGTAGACTTGTGCTAATCTCATTAGATTTTAAATATGCCTGAGTTGGAATTTTATAATGGCTAAGCATTCGCGAATCTCTTTATTAGAGATTTTAAATTGCGAAGAACGAGAAATGATAGTGTCGATTATAAGTTGTGATGCTAAACATAGAATAGTTGGATTTCTTTAAGGCTCATAAGTGTTAATTGTGGCTTTTTCTCCCATTAGTTGTGTCCCTTTATATATAATTGTTTAATAAATAGAGTTGTGCGGTTTTTTGGTTAATAATTAGTTAATAGAAGTTTTCTTTAGTTCCTTTGTGATTAGGATGAGTACACATCAGGAATACTTAATTTGGCATACTATATGTATCACATTAATAAATATTTTGCTTATTCCTTAAAGAGCCTTAGGGTATATGGGATAAGTAGAATTCAATAATAATCCAAGACTGATAAAAGTTTGCTGCATCTTGCCGGCTCACAACCGATGTTACAACCTTCTAAAAGGTCGAGGAAGTTACCGAGGTCGAAATATGTTTGCTACATCTTGTCGGAGGCGTGGCCGATGTTGTAGCCTTCTAAAGGACTGAGGTTTAATAATGTTGCTTAATTTTTTGTCTTATTTTGTCCTTAAGAGCCTAATGGGTATTATTATGTCAATAAATTAGTCTATTCATGTCTTAAGAGCCTTAGGGGAATATGACATTAAATGATGCTTGCTTAGTAGCCTTATAAAATGCCAAATTTTGGTTGTATCGATTGTGAAACTTTAATCTTGCTGACATTTGTATCTTTTGAGAGGGCTAGGATCCGGTAATTATTGTTCTTAACCGTTATGCTTTATTTTTAGAATTAATAAGTATCGAAATAAAGTCTTAAAGAGCCTTCGGGTATATGACTTAAATAAAATCTTGAGATACAAAATTAGGAAATAAGGGAGGAAAAGTAAGTACATAATTAGTATCTATGAGTAGTGTTAGTATCTGATTGTATTTGATATTGTATCTTTTGTTTTAAGCTTTAGTATGGAAAAGTGAAAGTTGGGGACGATGAATTTATTTTGCTTGTTCCATGATCCTAAGTATTATAAAAAACAATGTTATTAAGTGATGGAAATAAGGGAAAGTTATGAAAAAGCATAAAAAAAATAAAAAAAAGTGTTGAAAATGGAAAAACGGGGCGTTTCTTAACTATTGATTTCGTAATTCCTTTAGATGAGCACTTTGCTACTTTTCAAGGTGATTAGTTTGGGGGTGTTGGAATTTTTAGTTTAAGCGTGTATTTATTACATTGCGTGAGGACACGACAATACTCTAATATGGCGGAATTTGGTATTCGCTATTGTATACATACTTTACCTTGTAAAATAAACCCAAAAAGACCAAAAACATAATGAAAATTGCAAATATATGTTGTTTTTGTGTTTGTGTATGTGCAGGTAAGGATATCAAGAAAAAGACAAAAATAAAGACAAAACCGAACAAAACTGAGCACGAGAATGGAATGAGCGCGAGATTACAAGTCCAACGGTGCCCTCGAATCTTATTGGGCCAGCCTGTAACCCATTTTGTGGGCCGGGCCGCCCACTATTCCAAATCCTATATAATGCTTAAGCCCAATTTTAACCATAATATAAAGTTGCAAAAATTTGAGACGTATATGTTGCTGAGTAGGCGCACATTGCGGTGAAATTAAATGAAATGGAAATTCACGTGCAGTTCCCACTAGACTAAGAATGGGCAGGAATTGTTTTGAGTGGCACGTGGCCTCAGCTTTTATTCTCTACAATTCATTTCAAATTGTTGCAAGTATGATCTAACAAATGAAAATGCAGCGTAGTAATGAAGCAATAATATTGGCCACGTGGCGACTTTGTGACGGGTGGATCTAATGTATGCAAAGCGGCAATCCATGTGTGGTGAAATTCTATGCAATGATTGGCCACTCTATACTCAAATGATTAGTGTAATTTTACACTTTCACCCCCTTGGTCCCTTATAAATGTATCCCGCTCCCCATCACTTGTACTAGTTTTTTTTCATTTTATTTTTCTTTAGTTTAGTTTAGATATTTTTAGCTTATTTCTTTTTTTGTAATTGCTTATTTTAGTTTTTATGCTTATTGTACTCAGCTCTTGTCTCAAGCTTTTTAATATAATGTAATAGATTTGGTTTAAAGTTGATTATAAATCTCGGTTTTCTTATTTGGTGCTTATTGGTTCGTTTATCTTTATTTTCATGTATCTTATTCTATAAGCTATCTTTTCGTGCGGCTTATTATTATCAAAAACTTTTAAAAGCTTAGAAAGTGACTTCTAAAAACTCACAAAGCTCTTTCGATTCATTTTCATTAGTTTTTAAACACTTTTCATACTAATAAGCTCAAATAAGTTTGATCCGGCTTATTGACATGCTTAATTCGTTTTTTGTTTGAATAGTAGCTCATAATCTTTGATAAGTGATACGTGTAGAATACACATATCTATTTATGCTTAAAATAACCCAATTAAACCCAAAACAGACCAAAAATGGCAAAAAATATGCCTTGTATCTTGTTGTTTTGTGTGGTGCAGTGTACGGATAAGTCAAAAATCACAAAATACAGTCAAAAATAGCAAACACGGTCCACGAGATTCAGAAGGTACAAAAAGATGCCAAAGAAGCCATCAAGCCTCAACCCAAACCTTAGCTTAAATCCTTTTTATAACATCCACAAGGGCATTCTTGCAATTTCCAAAAGTAATTTATCACTTGAAAAAGATGAGGAAAAGAAAGGACAAGGACCAAGATGTGCAAAAAACTCACCAAAGTTCAACAGTTTTAACTGTCTAAAAATAGGCGGGAATCCCTTTTACTATTCACCCATCTTCTCCATTTCACCACCATGGTAAAACAAGGGGCAAATAGAAATTAAAGGGTGCGTTGGTCAATTCAAGGAAGCTCAAGCACAAAATAGAGGACAAATTAGGTCTAATAAGGGGATTACTTATCTAGTCCAAGATCAATGGCCACGTAGCCATGGTGGAAAGCACAATATTATGTGGGGTTTTTGTGCTAAAATCACTCACAAACAACAACAGAAACGTACATCAAAGAATGCCAGCCTGGCAATCCTCAGATGACCTCAAAATAGATCCAACGTTATCTTCCTCTCACAATATAGATCAAATGATTGAAGAAATGATTGGTTGAGATTAAAAGTTTGGAGAGCAAGGCGAGGCAACCTAGAAGCTTCAGCTTGGCACTATAAATAGGCCTCATTCACACACACTCAAGTGGTCTTTTCTTTTTATCTAGTTTTTAGTAATTTAGTCTAGCTTAAATTCGTGTTTTTATTAAATGTAATTTTCCTTTTTCAAGTAATGTAATCAGCTTCTTTAATTAATGAAATTCAGTTTTTAGTGTTTTAAATCTCATTTTCAAAGCTCTCATTTAAAGTTATAAGCTCTCTTAATAAGCCAATTTTGTCCTTCTATAAGCTATAAGCTCATATTAAGTTTTCAGTATATAAAGTGAATAGAGCTGTTGAATTCAGAATTAATCTTACCTAAACCTTAAATCAGTTAAATCTATTATGGATCTAATTGGATTAGAGCTTTTTGGAAGGGGATCTTAACTTGGAAGAGATCCCAAGGACTTATACTCTAGCTTATTCATAAGCTAGGGAGCTTGTAGCTGCCTTAATTGGTTCCTTTTGTTTAGCTAAAGGATCAAGTAAGTTTCTCTTTTCACTCTTCTCTAATTTCAGTTTAAGTTGCTTAGTTTTAGTTTATATGCTTAATATTGCTTATTTGCTTATTCTCTTTGCTTATTAGTGTTTAAATATCTCTTTTAGTGCTTATTAGTTGTTGTCCCTAATCTGTTTTGTGCTTATATAGTTATAGATCATTAGTTATTAATTTCTGTCATAAAAAAACTATAAAATCCAAAAATATTAGTTTAAATAGTTTAGATCTTAGATTAAGGTTTATTCAGTTGTTTAATCATGATTATTAAGTTTGTTTTAGGCTAGTTTTTATCTGGTATTTAGTTTTTGTTCATTAGATTTCGCTTAAAAAGCTTTTCTCAAATATGTTATAATGATTAAGTAGTGTTTGGTTAAGTGCAATCTCAATTTTCACATTGCAGTACTAACATCAGTTAGTACTGCTAAATCTTTACCACTACCAGTACTAACCATAAGTTAGTACTGTTAGCTTAAATTTCAGAAGGATTAAGTTTAGTTTCAGCTTATTAAGAATTTAGTTTCAGTTTTCATTATTTAGCTTAATTCATAGCTTATTTTTGTCCTCAAAAGTCGAATTGCATCAGCAGTACTTTCACTTAAAAGTACTGCTGAATTTTTACACTAGCAGTACTAACCTTAGTTAGTACTGCTGTGTTCTTAGCTTAATTTAGATAAGTAATTTTAAGATTTAGCTTATTAAATTCAGTAGGATTTAAGTTTTAATATAGCTTAATACGGTTTAAGTCTTAATTTGCAATTTCTAGCTTATTTACTTAGTTTAATTTAGTTGTCAAAAGTCATAAAAACCTAAAAAATTCCAAAAAACAGTAGACTTAAGTAGTGTCTAAAATTTGTTAAGTTAGCTTTTCAAGTCTAGATGTTAAGCTCATTAGGGATGGATAATAAGTAGATTAATAAGTTCTTTAAGTTTTAAAGTCTAGTTTAGCTTATTAAGGTTTTTAGCTTACTTGGATTTTGTGTTACTTTGCTTATTTCCTGAGTTTGCTTATTTCTTGATCAATTTCAGTAGCATAAGAGTAGTTTAAGCTTTGATTTCTTGCTTTCTTAATAGTAAGCACATCATAAGCTATTTAGGACTTCTTTCCTTTTTCATTTTGATCTAGTTTTGAGTTTTTTATAGCTTATTTTTTAAAATCAAAAGGTTAAGCCGTCCTTTCTGAGGTCAGTTTAGAAATAAGCTCTTTAAGAGCTTATTAGTGGATTTCAGGCCCTACGTGTCTATATTAATCTTGTTCCACACTAGCTTCCGTTACACTTTGCTTCTTTGAGTTTTCATTTTAAGCTCTTTAAAATTTTCGTAATGCTTATTGGACTTAATTTGTGATCGGGATAGATTCTCAGGGTAGATAGTGTAACTTTCAATTTAGTTGTTTACTAAGTTGGCCCTCCGTTAGTTGTTAAGTTTCCCCATTAGTCTCTTAGATCTTTGCACCATTAGTCCATTAGTTAAGTTGTTAACTAAGCTTTACTAGTTTTAATAATAATTAGGTTTAATTTTTAATTAGTTTTAATTAAACATTTATAATAAAATGAATAAAAATTTAGGGCTTTTTATTTTAAATAATTTTCGGCACTTTTTCTTTAGTGAAATTTTAGGGTTAAATCTTAGTCAATTTGCTTTATAGTTGCATTTCCGTATTTGTTTAATTGTTCAATTTAATTTTATTTTCATATCTTTCCAAATCAAATATCTTTGCTTTCACTTTCTTTTTTTTTTTTGTAAATCTGGATCCGAACCTAACGTGGTTTCAATTGGCATGTCATTGGGGTTTAACGACCGGGTGATCATACTTACCCGGTTTAATATACGTATTTTATATTATATTATATATATTTTTGAGAGTGAATTTTATCAAGGAAAAAATTGGTAATTTTCTTAATTACTCTTTTAAGATATTATATTTTGTATATATTTTTGGTATATAAAACTACGAACCAGTTTTTGGCGCCGTTGTCGGGGACTAGTGTTTACGATTCTTACGTTTTGTGTTTGTTGATTTGGTTTGAAGATCCTTTCGTCCTCGAAAGTTTCATTTTTGTTTTAAAATTTATAAAAAAAAATATATATATAAAGATTAAAAAAAATATTTTCCTTTTCTTTTTAGTATAAGTAAAAGATAAAAAAAATCAAAAACATAATAAAAATTTGTCCTTTAAAAAAAAGAAATAAACAAAGTTGGTAATCGAACACCAACATATAATATCTTCCATTGAGATATTATATTTAATTTCCGTTGTGATACTTGTAATTGTTCCCATTTCGTATTCAAAGATTTAAAACACTTGCCTTTTGTTGTCACTACCCAGTACGGCTCACCTTGAAAAGAAATTTTCGAGAGCTACCGTGAAGTAGTTGATTATTTGGTTTAAGTCTCTTTCGTGTAACCGTTAAAATTCATTGCTAAAAAAAAATATTAGTGTAAAAGTTTTGCTTTTTAATTTTTAGTTTTTCTTTTTATGCGCACTCGTTCGCAATCTCGTAGACGTCGTCAACAACAAACTCTTCCGGTTGATCCAATTGTTGAACAAAACGTTGTTCCAATGGCCGACAATCGAACGATGGCTAAAATGTTACATGCACCCATCGAGGGTTATGAGATGCTTATAGTTGTCCCACCGATCAATGCTACAATTTCGAGCTTAAACAACCTTTAATCAATCTTGTGCAAAGTAATAAGTTTACGGGTTAGACAGATCCCCTAAATCACCTTCGATTTTTAATAGGTACTTCAAAGTTAGACATCCAAGAAGTTACCGGAACCACTTGGTAAAGCTTTTGCTTTTTCCTTTTTCTCTAGACGGTGAAGCCCGAGATTGGTTAGACAAAGAACCTCCTAGATCAATTCTCACTTGGGACGACCTTGTTTCAAAGTTCATAAACCAATACTTCCCACCTTCAAAAACCACTTACTATCGGAATGAGATCATTACTTTTTACCAAAACCAAACGCAGCCTTTAAATGAATGCATGGGAAGTTTTAAAGGATCCTTCGGTCAATGTCTCACCATAGGCTTATGGAACTCAACAACTCGATTACTTTTTTATAATTCTTTGAATTCAAACGATCAAGATGCCTTAGATTCTGCAGCAGGTGGTAATTTTTTAGACAAAATGCCTCAAGAAGGTTTAGCAATTATTAAATCAAGTCAAAAAGTTCGTTACTCAGAAGTGTGCTAATGATTCCAAGAGTGAGTACGGTTGCTCCTCGTTCTAATTCTTTACCTTTAATAATTCTTTTCGATATGCAACATATAGCCGCTTTCTCTCTAGGATTAAATGACTATCAAGATGAACCAAATGATGGAATCAAATGAAAGCTTTAGTTGTTACTACTCCTGCACCGTCAAAGCAGTTGAGGAAGTATGTGTCACTTGTGGTTCAAATCACCATTTTAACCTTTGTCCGTTAACTCGATGGTTGGAACGGATTCTCACTTTTTCATGACATATCCAACAATTTCAACAAATGCAGCCGTTTGTAATTTTCTCCCAAGAACCAAACCTTCCAATTCTGGCAAGTCAAATGAAACCACCGGGTTTCAATCAACCGAATGTCCAACACAACCAAAACCGTTATCAAGGAACAATCTAATTCAACCAAAAACCGTGGAGGAAACTTTAATCAAAACCGTCAAAATCAAGTTTATCAAGCTCACCGTACCAACCTCCCACAAATCAACCTTTTAGTTAATCAAGCTTTACTCTCGTTCACCAACCCAAGGAGTGTCCTAAAAGGATTTTGAAATGTTATTTATAAGCTAATGATTGCGAAATGAATAATTTGCAAATGAAGTTGGATAATTTTCAAAGAACCCAAAATGATTTTCAAAGAGTTTATAATGATTCTCAAAAGAAGCAAGATGATTTTCAGAAGATGATGCTCGGTTTCATGCAAAGTTATCATAGCAACCAACCTTCAAGTTCAAGTTCTTTACCTAGCAATACCATTCCAAACCCAAGAAACGAAACCAAGGCAATTACCACTCGTAGTGGTGTTTCATACAATGGACCTCCAATTCCACCTCGGTGTTGGAAAAGGATGAAGTGACGGTGACAAAAGGATAGGAGCTACCGAGCTCCGAAGACGTCAACCTCCTCCATTGGTCAAGAACAACCCAAAGACAAAAGAACCAAATCAAAGAACCTTCTTTCGGTTCGTGTGGTTGTATACAACAAAGCCAAACTAATTTGCCTTCACCCATCGAGACTCAAAAACAAAATATTCGTGGAATAAGGATTGATTATTAGGCTTCAAAGGTTTATGGGGAAATTTTTCCAGTAACTTCACTTGAGCTAAGTTTCGCGGCTGTATGCTCTAATATATGCCAAAGTTTGCTTCCGAATGTTTTAAAATTATGCTTTAAAACAAAGTCAATGTGCTCGTATTGAACCAAAAACGCTTTGAATGAAAAATTGTGTAATTAGTGCCGGTTGTCCTTAAAAAGCTTCCAGAAAAGCTAGGTGACCCCGGTCGATTTCTCATTCCATGTGATTTTTCAGAGTTCGATAGTTACTTAGCCCTTGCCGATTTAGGTGCTAGTATCAATCTCATGCCTTTATCCATCTGGAAAAAGCTTCAACTCTCAGGCCTAACCAAAACAAAAATGGTATTAGAATTAGCCGACCGTACAATTTCCAAACCACCGGTGTGTAGCTGAAAATGGTTTTTGTCAAAGTTGGGAAGTTTTTACTTTCCCGCCGATTTCGTTGTTCTTGATTTTATAGCCGATCCTCAAGTACCATTGATACTCGGGAGACCTTTTCTTAGGACGGCTCATGGCTTTAATCGATGTTTACGAAGGAGAGATTACTCTTAGGAATGATGATCAATCGTTAACCCTTAAATGTGGTGATGCACCTTCCATTTCCATACAACAATCTCGAATCGTTGAAGAAAGTTGATCTCATTGATGTCACTTGTGAAGAGTACTCACAAGAAGTACTTGGATTTTCGATTACATTGTTACAATTTAATACTGCTCATTACTTCAATTCCGATTGTTTCTACTTCTCTCCAACACTTACTCAGTTTGATGAAAGCGATTTTCTACTTTTGAGAACGATGCTTTATAGCATCGATGATGAACCAGTTTCACCAGTTTTCAATGTTTCCATACTCGATTCCAGTGGGGAATTCTCATTCTGAGGCACTTCTCACAATGATCCATTAACTCACCAAACAAGGAGATTACTCACCCGGAATTCAACAAGTTCTCAATGTTGTTTGAACAAAGAAGTCTTTAGTCGAATATGCTAACTTTTTTTTTTTCTTTATGAACAAATAGATGGAAATTCCCGAAGTTGAGGATTAAAGAGTTACCTCGCATCTGAGTTATGCGTTTTTAGATGAAAAAATAACAAGCTTCCAGTCATATTTTCAAAAGATTTGAGCCAAGAGAAAAAGACCCTCACGCATTACATTCTAAAAACCAAAAACAAGCAATGTTGGAAAAATTTTGATATCCGAGGCTTAGAATACCAGAATTTTGCTCATCAAAATCCTTTTAAGAAGATGATTACCAAACCTTAAGTACAACTCAAAGGAGGGTTAACCCTAAAATCCACGACGTCATCAAAAAAGAAGTAGAAAAACTTCTTGACGCGGGATTGATTTTATACGATTATCGGTAGTCTCATGGGGTTAGTCCAGGTCCATTATGTTCTAAAAAAGGAGGTATTTATGGACCGTTGTCTAGAACGAAACGAAAATGAGCTGGTGCCTACAAGATTAGTTACGGGATGGAGAGTTTGCATCGACTATCGAAAGTTAAACGAAGCAACTTGTAAAGACCATTTTCCGTTACCATTCATGGACCAAATGTTAGAGCGATTAGCGGGCGGTGGGCAACGGTTTTATTGTTTCTTAGATGGTTTTTCAGGGTATTTTCAAATTCCCCATTGAACCTAAAGATCAAGAAAAAACTACTTTCACGTGCCCATACGGAACTTTCGCGTACCGTCGTATGCCATTCGGTTTGTGCAATGCTCCCGGAACTTTCCAACGTTGTATGATGGCCATTTTTCACGATATGATAGAGAAAACAATGGAAGTTTTTATGGACGATTTTTCAGTTTTTGGAGATTCTTTTTCCTCGTGTCTTGCAATTTAGATAAAATGCTTAAAAGGTTGTGAGACACCAAATTAGCAATAAAATTGGGAAAAGAGCCATTGTCATGGTTAAAGAAGGGCATAGTTTTTAGGGAATAAAGATCTCTAGTAAAGGAATTGAAGACGATAAGGCCAAAGTTGATGTAATTTCTTAAGCTTCCTCATCCAACGACCGTCAAGGAATTCGATAGTTTTCCGGGCCATGCTGGATTCTTTCGAGGTTTATCAAAGACTTTACCAAAATCTCCTCGACCATGACCCATCTCTTAGAAAAAGAACACTCCCTTCATTTTTCGGAAGATTGCATTCTAGCCTTTCAAACATTGAAAAAGAAATTGACAAAGCTCCAATTCTCATTGCTCCAAATTGGGACCAACCTTTTGAAATCATGTGCGATGCAAAGGTGATTATGCAATAGGTGCGGCCCTAGGACAAAGGATTGAGAAGCATTTCCAACCAATTCATTACGCTAGCAAGACCATGACAGAAGCAGAAACGAATTACCAAACAACTGAGAAAGAGATGCTTTTGCAGTTGTATGCTTTCGAAAGTTCTCGATCATATCTAATCCATGAACAAGAGTGTTGTTTACACAAGACCACTCGCTTTGAAATTACCTTTTTCAAAAGAAAAGACGCCAAAAGCAAGATTGCTTCGTTGGGGTCTTATTCTTCAGAGAATATTGATTTTAGGTTATCGATACTAGGGAGCTGAAAACTATGCAACGAAGATCATCTCTTTGGTCTTGGGAAAAACCTTATGAAAATACTTTTGATCCAAAGAGATTACCGAGACTTTTCCTTTAGGATCTACATCACACAAAAAACAACCAACTTCTCTTTAAAGTGTGTTAACTTCAAAAGACCAGTAGTACCCCGTGGTTCGCCGATTATGCTAACACCACGCGGGGAAATTCATTAAAGGAAATGTCGACTCAAGAGAAAACAAGTTCTTTAAAGATGTAAATCATTATTTTTGGTAAAACCCTTTTCTTTTCATGGTACATGTGCGGATCAAATCATCCGTAGATGTGTATTTGGCCAAGAAGCTCTTGAAATCCTCAAGGCTTGCCATGAAGGACCCACCGGGGGCCATCACAGTGCCAACATCACAGCTCGGAAAGTATTTGACGCCGGATTCTTTTGGCCTACAATTTATAAGGATGCTTACGAATTGATCAAATCTTGTGATGCATGTCAAAGACAAGGCAAAATCTCTCAACGTGATGAGATGCCTCAAAATGCAATCCAAGTTTGTGAAATTTTCGATGTTTGGGGTATCGATTTTATGGGACCTTTTCCGTCGTCTAGAGGAAACAAATATATTCTGGTAGCCGTCGATTATCTTTCCAAATGGGTTGAAGCGAAAGCGCTCCCCACCAATGATGCTCGAGTAGTTGTTAAGTTCTTAAAATCCCTTTTCTCCCGATTCGGTGCTCCTAGAGCAATCATAAGCGATCGTGGGACCCATTTTTGTAACGATAAGTTTGCTAAAGTCATGTCAAAATATGGTGTCACCCATCGTCTTTCGACTCCTTACCACCCTCAAACGAGTGGTCAAGTTGAAGTCACGAATCGAGGTCTCAAAAGAATTTTAGAGAGGACGGTAGGAGAAAACCGTGCCTCATGGTCCGACAAACTAGATGATGCATTATGGGCTTTTAAGACCACTTACAAAACTCCAATTGGATGCACTCCGTACAAGTTAGTTTATGGTAAAGTGTGTCACTTACCCGTTGAACTAGAACACAAGGCTTATTGGGCTCTTAAGCATGCCAACTTCGATTTAAAGACTGCGGGTGATCATCGAAAGCTCCAACTCAATGAACTTAGCGAGCTTCATGATCAAGCTTATGAGAATTCGCTAATCTACAAGGAGAAGACAAAGAAACTTCACGATTCCAAGATAAAGAACCGAATCTTCAATGTTGGTGATCAAGTCTTGCTTTTCAACTCCCGATTAAAGATTTTCTCCAGAAAGCTCAAATCCTGATGGTCCGGACCTTTCACAATCACCGAAGTTTATCCTTATGGCACTGCCAAGTTGTCTCATGCCGATGGTTCTAATTTCAAAGTCAACTGCCACCGTTTGAAGCACTACTATGGAGGGGATACACCACCATTGGTTATCCCGGATCTCCAAACTTTCCCTAAGGACAACTAAATTCAGGGATCGAGTCGAGCTTGCGACTCGGTGACCAAAAACAAGCCGCTTCGTGGGAGTTCACCCCATGCTTATCCTTTCTATTTTCTTTCTATTTTCTTAAACTAATGTGTTGTGTTGAGAGAGGCTTGTTCTCTTTCCGATTTCTCGATGTTTGTTGCTTGTTTGTTGTGATTTTTGTAGGATCGAACCAACAATTTCTGAAGCCTCTCGTGTCCGGTGATTGTGTCCCGTTTCACTCGAGTTTCTCATCCTTTGTGTGAAATTAGTTTGGGGAGATCCGATATCCTTTCATCATTATCGATCAACGTTTATCTTTGCATACTTCATAAACGGCTTAGATTTACGTAGAGACCCGACTTTAAACATTGAGGACAATGTTTCGTTTTAGTTTGGGGAGGGAATCTATCGATTTGATGTAGCTTGCTTATTGTTTTGTTCTCACGTACCCGTTTTCCCACAAAAATAGCAAAAATTTTAAATTTTTAAGTTCTTATTTGCCATATTAATTTTCTTAAAAAATAAAATAAAAAAAATTAAGACAAGAATGTAGGTTTTCCGTTGGTAAGAATAAGAAGTAATTTTGGACCCGATCGAACATGTAGAGTTTTAGCTTTCTCCCTTAACAATTAATGATGATAGTTTGTGCTAGTCTCATGTAGACTTTAAACATGCTAGACTTGAATCGTTAGTAAATGAAGACTTGTGCTAACCTCAAGTAGATTTTAAATATGCCGAGTTAGATTTTATATGGCTAAGTATTCGCGAGTCTCTTTCTTAGAGATTTTAAATTGCGAAGAATAATAAATGATAGTGTTATTTATAAGTCATGTCATTAAATGTAGAATAGTTAGTTTTCTTTCAAGCTCATATGTATTAATTGTGGTTTTTCTCCCATTAGCTTGTTTCACCTCTATATATA
>BQNB010070341.1:0-21090 GCA_026074375.1 Tanacetum coccineum
ACATGGTATATATCTGTTTGTTCGGACCTCCGAAACTAGTAAGCGTTACTTACCCGGATAGGGATAATTAGTCCCAATAGATCTATTTACAACATTCGCGCTTACTTAACCAGTATGGTCGGTTAAGCAATTGACGGTTCATGATAATTCGGGCATTAGTGGTCTATTCGCTACTTAGGCAACACGTAATCAGGAAAAGGAAACGTAAAGTAACTGTTTCCATAGTTTAAAAACAAGCAATGTTTCTCACCCTAAAATAGTAAAGTAAAAGTAGTAAAACATGGGGATATAAACTCACCTTAGCAAAAATGAGCAAATGATAATCACGCAAGTAAAAGATGATATAGAAATCTAGTCGCGACCTAGAATAATAACGCGTCTCAGAAACACGGAAAGTATGCCAAGAATTTCACAATATGTTCATCACCAAAATTACATCCATGTGTGTTTGCTTTAGTTTGATTATCAAATCATGACGAAATAAAATCAAATAGTTTTTTGTTAAGTTTCGGCGTTTAACCAAAAATTGCTATTTTTAGAAAAAGTTTCTATTTTAGGAAAGTTTTTAGTTTCAAAACGTTAATACCGTCCCCTGTATTTATTAAGTTTCCATATTCTCAAAACGTACTAGCTAGCCATAATCGCTTAACTTCTATGTTCGTCTCGCTAAATTTTTACCAAACTTATTATTTTTAGTAACTTTATCGTTTTTCCTAAAATATGTTAATGACATCTTTAAATGATATTAATCAATAGGTATGTGTTACTATATGTTTCGCTAGTGTTTAGAAAGTCCAAAAATGTCCGAAAGTGTCCGAAAACTCATTTTACTATTCACATCAGCAACTATTCACTTGGTTTTGCCGAAAAATGTTTCAAGTTCCATTTGACTATAACTTGGCCGTTTTAAGTCTGATTTTAATGTGCGATATATGAAAAACTATCTATTCGAAACGATCTCTTCAAAAACTACTTTTACGCCTAATGAAAACATTTTTAGATCGACCAAAACCTCAAAACAAATTCGGGACAGCAAACACTTTTTGTCAAAAACGCAATCAAAAATCCACACAAACTTCACAATAGTGCCTAATCTCCATTCACAACTAATCCACAACAAAACCACACCTAAATCTAACATAATCCCTTCATTTCTATTGTTGCAGCTCTCATTCAACTCTCATCTCATCAAGAACATAATATTTAACTAGTGAAAACAAAGTAACATCATTATTTATAAAATCTTGGTTTATAATCTTTCAAAAATAAAAACACGACATATGGATGTAAGGATCTTTGAACATATAAGAAGAACATAAGTAAACCACAAAGAAAGATTCAAGATACTTACAATAATGAAGAACAAGAAGCAATAACACAAGATCTATACCCAAAATTACTAGATCTTAAAAAACCCCAAATAATAACCAAACCCTAATTTGTAGATCTTGAAGAAAACCCTTAAATCAAAGAACCAATACTTGTAAACACCTTAGGTAACCTTAGAAATAAACCTGGAATGATTGAATCTTGATAGAAATCAAAGATGTGGAAACCCTAAAAGGGGTGTTTGTTGGCCGTAGGTTAGAGAGCAAAAGGAAGGGAAGAGAGAAATTTTGTTGAGGCTATGTGAAAGAATGTAACCCTAAAGTGTGAAATGCTTAGTATTTATAGGGAAAAATTAGGTTTGAGGAGTGTATAAGAGTGCACATGTGACCAACACACACCAAAAGTGTGTGTGTAGGCTTGTTCGGCCGAAACCAACCACAAGGACCATGGTTCATATTTTTTTGAGTCTTGGTTCATTATACTTGGTCTAAATTTTGAATTTTGGTCAAATGTACAAGTCAAAGTGTGTAAGCATGCATTTGTCTTGACTTGGATGGATGAGTGTGCATGAAATGGACTCCCTCATGTGTCACTTTCATACACATGCATGGGAAGTTCAAGAAAAGATGCCTTTGATTTAATTTCAAGGCTTATGTTTGCATTTGGTTTGAGTTTAGGCGTCCAATGTATATCAAAAGAAGAGGGTGAACGAAATTTTTGACTTTAGAATACGAGATGGACGATAACTAAAGTTTACACGAAAAGATTTCGGGTTTTCGGGGTTCCGTTAGGTCAAAAACGCGAAAAACGTAATTTAAACGTTAAGACGAAAAAATAAATACCGGGAGTGATCGTAAACAACGAAACACTTAGAAAAGATAAAATATCTCCTATAATATCTAGACTTATTAAAATCCAAAGTCGGAACGCGTCCGATGACGGTTTTAGATTTACGCGGGTTAACTTCCCGGTAAACCATCAGATTTAAACGAAACGTATAAAAATAAAAAATAATGATCGGAAAAATTTAAATTATTGACCGTGAAATCTTGTCTTTAAAATCTTTCAAAAATTAAAACACAACATATGGATGTATGGATCTTGAACATATAAGAAGAACATAAGAAAAACCACAAAGAAAGATTCAAGATACTTACAAGAATGAAGAACAAGAAGTAATAACACAAGATCTATACCCAAAATCAATAGATCTTGAAAAACCCTAAATAATAACCAACCAAATTTGTAGATCTTGAAAATACTTGGAATCAAAAGAAAACCTTCTTGGAATAACCTTGGATCTTGATAAAATGAAGTATGGAATGTGTGAATCTTGGTAGAAATCAAAAGTATGGATTGTGTGTGTGTGTTAGTGTGTGCCGTGGGCAAGGAGAGCAAGAGAGGGAGAAAAAATGTTTTTGGTGAGGCAAGGAATGTATGAAATGACCTAGGAGCTAGAAAAGTGAGGTTTATATAGTGTGTGAACTAGGGTTTAGGATATTTTTAGAACTAGGAATGGGTGACTAGCAAAAAGAGTGAACCAAGGACCTCATGGTCATTGTGGTTCGTCCGATGTAGGCCAAGGAGGGGGGAAGTTTAAGCAAAGCAACTAGCCATGGTTCCATGTTTAATTTAAATTCCATCAGTCTGATATGGTCCAAGGTATACCATGTGAATGGTAATAGACTTTGGCTTATAGTAGGAAATAAAACAAGCATGTCCCTATCCCATCTTAATGCATGATGTGGATGGAGGATTGTCCTAAAAATTTAAAAAAAGATGGATACTTGATTTATTTAAGTGTGTGTATGCGTGTGTTTTGAGTATAGGGGGAGGGATGAACGAAATTTTTGGCTTAACAATATGAGATGGACGATAACTAAAGTTTACACGAAAAGATTTCGAGTTTCCGGGGTTCCGTTAGGTCAAAAACGCGAAAAACGCAATTTAGACAATAAAGCGTAAAAATAAATATCGGGAGTGATCGTAAACTACGAAACACTTAGAAAAGATAAAATAACTCATATAATATCTAAACTAATGAATATTCGATGCCGAAACGCGTCTGATGACATTTTTCAGATTTACGCGGGTTTACTTTCCGGTAAACCGCCAGATTCAAACGTAACGTATAAAAGTCAAAGATAATTGTCGAAAAAGTTTAAAATATTGACCGGAAATTCTCGGGTGTGACAATACCCCACAAGATTTAAGCTCGTGATTCCCTGAGCCTATCAAGTCCTGTTGTCTTCCCAGAAATGCACTTGTTAATGATAGCTACAAATGTTCTCCAAGGCTGGTGCATTTGATCAATATGGATAGCAGATAACATATTACACTTGCCAGAGTAACCAAGTTCCTTGATAAATGAAACCAAATCTTCTTCAGAAGGAAGTGCAACAAATTCTTGGTTGGGAAGAATCAGACAGATCTGGAGAATTTCATGAAATACTTTAGTATCAACTCGACATTTCTTCTTATCAAGCTTGAAGTTGTATGCATCTGTATTTTCGATCTTCCTGATGGTATTCCAGAATTGATGCATGTAGATTTCAGGGACTTCAGCAGTGATCAGGAACGCGAGATAGCAAGAAGATAGTTTGAGAGCTTCCAAAGTGACTTGATATGTTTCTTCTCTTTGTGGCTTGCTGAACGCAATTCTAGCATTGCATCTTTCAATCTTTAGTCTCTTTTCAGGAGGGACCAAAGCATTGTCAAGAGCAGCTTGTTGAGTTGCAACTGGATTCATGTTTCTGCTAAGAATATTCCAATACAGTTCATATGCAAGGTAATTCATAGACATTAACTAGGCAGACTTAATCACACATTATTAGGCATTCAATTAAATTATATGACGAATGACATAAAATTGAAAGGTCAACATAAAGGTCAACTAGCTAACAATTGGTCAAACATGATCAATTTAGCAACTTACATATGACATAAGAAAGACTTAACCTAAAAATGTGTTATCAAGTTAAAACATTTAGGAAAAAATCAATTTTATAACTTATGTATAAATGGCCGTCTAGAACCATGTATAAATCGCCGTCTATGGTCATAGGTATAAATCGTCGTCTAACATTTAGTGTATAAATCACCGTTTATTGGTCATGTCTATAAATCGCCGTCTAACATTTAGTGTATAAATCGCAGTCTAGATATTGATGTATAAATCGCCATCTAGATTTTGATGTATAAATCGCCGTCTAGATTTTGAGTATAAATCGCCATCTAGAGATTGATGTATAAATCGTCGTCTATGTGGTCATGGATAAATCTCCGTCTATAGACAGAACGTATAAAACGTCGTCTATAAATTTTGATTTTTTATAAACTTCCAATTTTTCGCACTTATACAACATATACATGTGAACCAAGCATATATGAACATCTTTTAGCATCTATAACATGAATCATCCACAAAATGTTCATATAAAGATTAAAACGAGTAACTCGTCACTCGTTTTTCTCAAACACATAAGCTTTACAAACAAGCATTGGAATTTTTCACTCAAATGCATTCACATAAGCATACAAGCACATATAAAGCATAAACCCATCACAATTATCAAGTAATTTCCAAACACCTAATTTTTCGCACCAAGAATCAAGCAAATCGAAACCATGTGATAACTTTATTCAAAACTGTTATAGTCGAGCAAACTACACACCTTAGGCATCAAAACCCCTCAACTAATTTTGGATTTGGACAACATTTGAGTTTTTACTAACCCTAAGCCAAATTCTAAGGATTTCGAGCAAACAATTGAGTTACAACCTAATTCCTTTTGTAGATAATTTGTTTAGATGATAAGGAACATGTTTGTAGTTTACCTCTAGTCTTGATATGGTCTGAATCTCGAGTTCTTGATTATGATGATTTTAGGGTGAGGAGGGAAACAATATTTTAAGTGTGTGTGTGTGTTAACAGTGACGAGAGAGAGTGAAAGGGGGTGTTTGTGTTAAAACTTTGTGAGTTTGGCACAAATGCCCCCTAAGCTCTTAATTCCTTTCTATTTTTCTTATTAACATTACTAAGGCATACTATAGTTTCATAAATGGCACAATTAGTCCCTAGAGTTTACACTATGATGCTTAGCTACTTATTATTACTATTCACTCCCTAAAGGCATAAACACATAACATTTAAGGCATAAGTAAGCTAAACTTAATTAACTCCCCTTTAATTGTTAACCCGTTATTGTTTAAAACCTTTTTCTATTTAATCCTTGATGAGTTTTTGAAGAAGCAATTTGACATTTTCTCCCCCTCAAACAATGACCCGTTTTATATTTAAAGAGCTGTAGTCGTTGTTTGAGTGGTCAAATACCTTAAAAATACTAAGATGATTGTTTTATTTTTGAAAAATTAACACCATGAAAAATAAGATTTCTCTTATTTTGACACATAAGCGCACTGATACATACACTCATGGATAATGAAGGAAAGCACGGGTTGTGATGCAAAGTAATCACAAGCCTTTGCATGGTCATAAAGTAGACCATGCCCGAGAATAAATTCCCGTTGAGAGGTCAAGTTTTCTTTTGAAATACTTGCCTTTAAGATTATGACCGGGTTGCTATCAGAAATAATAGCAAGCCATTTTTGGCATGTTTTAAAAGCTTTTGAACTTCTGCTCGAACTTTATTTTACAGCCTCGTATCATTATTAAATGACATTTCTAAGGCCGTAAAGGTTATCGATTTCAAGAAGACATGCCAGAGATACATATTTTTATATTTTTCTGATTTTTTAATTTTGTATTTTGTTTTTATAAAACTTTATAAGAAGTGAAAAATCTTTTTGAGTTTTTGTGTTTTATATATACATATTATACAGATGTATAGAGAAAAAGGTACCACCACTATTCTTTCGCTTCAACTGCCAGTTCTTTCAAGTCTCAGAGTAAAACTTCTCATCCCCAGCTTGTCGATAAGGAATTCAATTCTTTCTCGACATAAAGCCTTGGTGAAGATGTCTGCCAACTGATATTCCGTTCTGACAAAGTAAAGCTTGACGACTCCATTCTCCACTTGCTCTTTTATAAAGTGATATCTGATGTCGATATGCTTTGATCGAGAATGTTGAACATTGTTGCAGCATAAGGCAATAGCGCTTTTGTTATTACAGTACATTGGAATTTTATTGAATCCAAGGCCATAGTCGGTAAGTTGTGATCTCATCTAAAGGACTTGAGCACAACAGCCGGATAAGGCTATATATTCAGCTTCCGTACTGGATATTACAGTGCTTTTCTACCTTTTTGATGACCAGCTAACAAGTTTGTCTCCTAATAATTGCATACTACCAGATGTACTACGTCTTGTATCTTGACAACCCACGTGATCAGCATCTGTAATCCTTTTAGATATCGAAAGATTCTTTTTACAGCATGTAGGTGCTTTTTGATAGGACGAGCCTGATACCGAGCACACATACAGACAACATATACCAGGTCTGGTCTACTGGATGTTATGATACAATATTGGTGCCAAACAAACCATAAGACAACACACCATTCCCAAAGGTTGGTAGGGTGAATATTGTTGGGAGTGTCTTCCATGCCATGATAATGTGTAGGGATCAACGCTTTCCCTTGTGTAATCCTCATCCAGTTTGCGATTTCTCACCAATGAGTATCCAACTAGTCCCAGACAAGATTCTATTCCGTATTTCTTAAGTGATTATAGAGCATATTTTGATTGGTTTAAAAAGCTACCTCTAGGACTCTGTGAAATCTGTAGTCCTAGAAAAAAAATGATATTTTGTCCATCATTGACATCTTGAATTTGGAACACATTATCTCAGAAAACTTATCATATAGTTCACTTGTAGTAGAAGCAAAAATTATATCGTCAACATAGATTTGTACCAGGAGGATATCTTTGCCTTTTCTGCTGATGAACAATGTGGGATCAACCGTGCCTTTAGAAAATCCTTGGGATAGAAGAAACGATGACAATAGATCATACCACGCGCGTGGAGCCTGCTTCAACTCATATAGAGGTTTCTTCGGTCTGTACACGTGATTAGGATTGTCTGGATCCACAAATTCGTCCAATTAGCTAACGTAGAATTCTTCATGCAAAATACCATTCAAGAATGCCGTCTTTACATCCATCTGGTAGACGATCATATTCATATGAGCAGCAAACGCGAGAAATATCCGAACAACTTCTAGTCTAGCCACGGGAGCAAAGGATTCTTCGAAATCAATTCCCTCTTCCTGACGGTATCCACGAGCTACCAATCTTGCCTTGTTTTTCAAGATTCCCCCCAATTCATCCAATTTGACCTTATATATCCATTTTAAGGTGATAACCATCACTTTATCTGGACGAGGAACGAGTTCCCAGACTTCAAGACGTTCGAATTCATTTAGCTCTTCTTGCATTGCCTCAATCCAGCATGACTGAGTTAGTGCATCTTTGTACGTCTTAGGTTCAACTGAAGTTAGGAAGGCATAGCATAACAGGGCTTGTTCGTGTAGTTGGAGTCTTGTGGAAACGGGTCTAGAAGGGTCACCAATTATGTTTTGTAATGGATGATCTTTTGTCCATTTACTGAGGTGTTCTGAGATTGGAGCGTCTGAGTGCATAGTAGTAGGAATAACATCTGATGATGAGGATTCTTCAGAAACAGTTTCTGGAATTGGAATGCCAAAATAAGGATCGTTACTCATATGTGCAACCTCAAGGTCATGTGACTCTTCTTCAGCACAGAGAGGAATTGTTTGGGATTGTGATTGTGGAGTGGTTTGTGAGGTACTTGGTGAGGGTGCATCTTGATCAACAGTTGTTGAGGAAGGTGAACCGGTTGACTCAACAGGAGCTGGAGCTTCTTCTACAGGAACTAGAGAGGCAACGCTAGCTGGAGGAGAGAAGAACTCATCAAACACTGGTTGAAACACAAGATCCCATTCATGCCTCGATGGTGGTACAAATGATGCTGAAGGAGGAGGGTTTGGAACGAGTCCTGAACTAGGTGTTGTAGGAGTCATTTCATGAAGCACGGGTTCTAAACTGCTTTGTTCATAAGCCATTGCCGTCAGCTCATCAAAATCGACATGGATGGTTTCAATAATTTTTCGGGTACTTTGGTTGTAAATGCGGTAAGCTTTCTTCTTGGGTGCATATCCAATAAAAATACTTATACCAGCTTTAGCTTGAAGTTTGCCCATAGTCTCACTATTATTTTTTGGGTAGCAAAGTGCACCAAAAATGTGAAGGTAGGATAAATCGGGTTTTCTATCATGTAAGAGCTCATAAGGAGTTTTTCCATGGCGACGTCGTATAATGGATCGGTTTTGGGTGTAACATGCGGTAGCAACTGCCTCGGCCTATAGAAATAAAGGAGCTTTTGCATAGATTAACATTATTTGAGCGGCTTTAACAAGGGTATGATTTTGTCTTTTAACAACACCATTTTGTTGTGGAGTTCGCACAATCGATGTTTCGTGAGAGATGCCAACCTGTTCATAGTAGTCTCGCAGAGTTTGATTAACAAACTCAGTTCCATTATCTGTATGAATGCTCCTTACTGTTGCATTCAATCTAACTTGTATCATTTTCAGAAACTTGATTATAAAATCAGGAGCTTCATCCTTTTATGCTAGAAACTTCACACATGTAAACCAAGAGTAATCATTCACAATGATGAGGATGTACTTTTTCCTATTTACACTTGCAACACGCATAGGCCCACAAAGATCCATGTGCAGAAGATATAGTTTTTCTTGATTGGTGTCTTCAGATTTAGGTTTATGTGATTGTTTCTTGCTTTTTCCCATGGCACATGCAGAACACAAATGGTCCTTTTCAAATTTAAGTCTCGGAAGACCACATACTAGACCGTGTCTAGCCAAGTGATTAATAGCACCAAAATTCAAATGAGATAGACGATGATGCCATAACCATGACTTAGTCTTTGTGGCTTTTGACAAGAAATGTATAGGAGAAGACGCCATCATATCCCTAATGGACAGAGAATACAAGTTAGTTCCTCGAGATCCTGAGAGTAAATCAACACCTTCCAGATTACGAACAAAGCATGTGTGTTTTCTGAAAGCTACTTCAAGATCTGAGTCGCAGAATTGACCAACTGAGAATAGATTGTGTCCTAGTCCTTCCACATAATAAACCCTTGAAATTGTGACGTTCCCTATCTGATAATCACCATACCCCATAATCTTTGCAACTTGGTCGTTACCGAATTTGACAGTACCGAGAAATTTATGAACGAAATTGGTGAGCTGAGAGCGATCTCCGGTCATGTGCTTGGAGCATCCGGAGTCCAAATACCACAGAACAATTTGGACAACCTGCAGTCGATAAGAGAAGAAGAAGATGGAGCAACTGAAGTATCGGATCCCCGAGATGTATCGGGTTCCATTCTGTTAGCAGTCATAGATTTTGCAACCTTAGGTTTGCTATTTTGAACAGACTTAGGTACTTTAGGTCTCCTGGTATATACTCTAGTTACTACATGTTTTGGTGCAACTACTTCAAGAGGAATGGGAACCCTAAGAGGCACTTTATTAGTGGCGGTTAACCTAGTTAAAGGGCACGCATTTCCAACTAAGGTGAAAGTCCTTCCAGTGGGTTTCCATTTATATCCAACAGAGTTAAACACTTTTCCAGTAGGTTTCCATTCTTTTCTCTTTTTATTTTTCTTAGAGGCAGATTTAGCACGCACATTCATACTATTCACATGATCAATTAAACACATAGCATGATTAGCATCAAACAAACATTCATTGCATACAGAACAAAGAGCCTTAGCACCTTTAACAGGATGCTTAACATGTTCATTACAGACATTTTTAGAATCAGAGTTCCTTTTATTCAAACTAGATTTAACTTTCCTAGATTGGACTTCTACTTTATTCTTCTCATTACTACTTGGTGTTCGTGAAATCCTATCATTCTTTGTATTGCCTGAAGGCTTTGATCCGCTAGCACTAGTAGAAGGGTTTACTCCTGTAGAAGACAATAGAGGTCTGTTAGTTACTTTAGGAATGTTGCCTGATGATGTGACAGTGTCAGCAAATTGAACTGTTTTCTTCTTGTTAATAGGCGTGACCGCAACTAATTTCTCACTAGGTTTGTGAATATCAGGGCAAGTATCTCTAACATAACCTAGCAACTCTTGAATCAGCTTAACATACATACAGGCTGAGTAAGATGCACTATCTAAAGGGTTTCATGATTTAGCTTGTTCAACTACCTCCCTAAGAATAGCAGCTTGTTCCATAGTATGCTTAAGGTAGTATTCGTGAGCTTCCTTATTATTCTTAACCTTAGGAGCCAAAATTACTGGGTCAAGTGATGTGTCGTTGTGTGGTGTATATTTTATTGATTCAAGTTTTAAATTTATATTTTTCCGACTAAAGCAAAAACAACACTTTAACGGGCAGTGTACCCTATCGGTAGTAGTTTTAGGTGATAATTATGGGTGGTCTAACCACTTGTAAGCAGATAAAATCTAAATCAATTTAATTAATATCTTGGCTATCTAATCTATGTTAATTATATTATATTCTAAACCTATGTCAGTCTAAATCCTAATTCTAATGGGAAAAGGGGGTTTTCAGCCTGAGAGACTGGCACGGTTTGGTTGGTGACTACAATCAATTCAAGGGACTTGTACCCAAGCAAGCTAATTAACAAAAATTAAAAGAGCGGTCGAACCTTATATAAGCAAACTGTATTAACCATTATCAATCCGATTAGAAAGTTGGTTTGTCTATTAAGTGAAATGATTTCTTCTCTCGAGGTGGCATATCATTCTTAAGACTTAGGCGTTACATCATCCTAAGACCTAGACACATTAATTCTGTCACAATTAAAGCATCCGCATAAATCATCCTTTTTTGCTGGTTATAATCTATATTATAGGATTAAAGCACTGGTGATCTATGTTAAACCCTAGCTCATAAGACTTAACCCACTTACCGCTTAATGGCAACTTATACACAGTAGTCCAAATTGCCTAACTATCCAATAGAATCAGAAAACATTACTTTGTTAAATTATCTAGGAGTCACAACCCCTAGCAAAACGATCAATAAACATAAATGGCAATATCCAAGTAACTTGTTAGCCCGAAGCGTATCCTATAGATACAGACCTTAGAAGGACGATATTTGTGTAACTATAATTCTAGATGTATAAATTACTATATTGAGCGAGCCTATCCGACATCTAATCCTTACTTGGTCCGTTCTTACACTATATCCATTGAATGATAGACCGCATACAAAAGCAAAGTAAACAAGTATAAATTGGGGGGGGATAAACATAAACAAGCATACCACAATAAATCAGAAATCGAGATAAACTAATACAAAACATTCAATACTCATAGATAATGCTAATACCCGAGGGTATAAGTGCCTTCAAAACGTCCATAATAATACAAGAGCTATAGCCAAGGTAAACTAACGCAAGTAAACAAGTGATACCAAAAACTAAAACGAATACTAAAGTAAATGGAATTACACGATGTCTTCTATGGAATTGATAACGTTGCTTGACCTCTTCTGCTTTTTTTCTCCTCTGAAAATCGACTTTTATGGTTTGGGTATCGAGAATATGATTTAGCACACTGAAAACTCGTTTTTAAGTTTTCTATTTATAGGGTCTGGAAGTCGGTACGATACGCGTATCCAATGTTCGATACTGCGTATCCAAGTGTTGGATACGGTGAATTAGGGATTTCTTGAGTAGGGTCCACGCTTGATAGCTTCCTAAATATTATATTGATTTCCATACTTTGAATACGCGTATTGAGTCTTCTGGATACGGCGTATTGAGCTTAACTTTTGTGGTCTTTGGTGAGTGCAGCACTGAAACACCGTATCTTCCTTGAAGGATTACGGCGTCTGTCTTCAGAATAGAAATCTTCAAATATCTTCATTTAATCCTAGAATGCGTGCCTTTGCTATCTTTCACTACATACTCCAGAATTACTGCAATTCTCAATAATAAACGATTAAGTAACAATTTCTTGCAATAACTAAACAAAATGGGTTAATAACATGTGGTTAAAATGATGCCAATAAAATAGAACGTTAATATGATGTCCATCAAATATCTTCCACTTGAATCTACTTTTCCTCGAAGTAGCCTTTAGAAGTTTGTAAAAATTTTATCCCTGAATATATTTTCTCGTTAAAGGCACTTATTTGGTCTCTTTACAAGTCAAACCAAACACCTCACGAAATATGGGAAGAAGAAAACACCAATCGCTCAACTAATCCTAGGTGGTCTCCAGGTGCAACAAATTAGCTCAATTGCTCGGAATCCCATGACGAGTTATTCCTATCATAAGCTTGGCAAGGATACACATCACCCCCCACTAAAGCCAAGGATGTAACAAGTTTTAAAAGGTAAATATGGTTTTTTTGTATGGAAAGGCATAACAGTTGATCAATCTACAATCTTTCACTAGAAGTACCCACCTCCAACAAGGCAGATGAATCACGCATACATGGACGAACGACGGAATAACATGTGTGTCCATCACAATCCTGCATTCCTACATTTAACCAACGGTTAGGATTCAGAATGATATAGGTAAGAACCTACTAACTTCACCAAAGTCGTAAACCAACGGAGCAACTAAGACATCATACATGGCCGTAAAACGACGAAATAGACATGCATTGCTCGAAAACAAGTCCTGATTCGCGGAAAAACCCAGCTGGCTTAATCATTAGGTAAGGGAAAGTAAATTGTTTGTTAAATAAAAATCAAGAAACAAAAAGATTAAATACTTAAATACAAGTTGCTAGACACTTATTTCCCGACCGTTACCATGATAAAGACACAACTATTTACAACGTCTTGATCATAGATAAAAAACAACAACCTAAGTTGGCGTTCCCGTAACGATCAATTTCCTAATCACCTAAAACTTTACATACTTTACAAGGTATAGTTGGCGAATATCTACCACATTGTACAAATACTTACAATCGTTGAAATTTTAGACGTATCAACGAATAATCATCCTTCCGTGTATAAATCCTTCCGTTAGCATGCTTTGCGAAGCGATATCAAATTTCTTTCACTTTTTCTATTTTGTATTTTCTCTCATTTTTTTTGATTTTTTTTTGCTACTATTCTTCAAATCGTCGGTGTAGTGTTCACCATCTTCACCTATCATAATAATTCCAGAATAATTTCTTCGATAGTTCCTCTTCTTCGGATTCAAACCAATATTTGTGACGGTAGTAAAAATCACATGAGTTTTTGATACAAATATACATATTATCAAATTGCAATGTCAAATTTCCAGCCGCACCAAAAGATAGAAAAATGACCACAAACTCGGTAAAATACAAACTTAACACTTTAAGCAACTATCAACTATAAATTAAACTTAATCTAACAGGGTAATTAAGGTGTAAGGGTGAAAAGAAACAAAAAGTTGTGTAATTCCAAAAGGATTGGGTTCTACGGGTGTTCTACTATGGATCATCACTCTATAAGAATTAGAGTTGAAAAGGGTTTTAAAACGGGAGTTAACTACCGGTGTGCGTTATTAATTAAGCAACATGTAAAAGCGATTTTTATTTGTAAATCCTAAAATTTACCAATTTAAAACAAGTACTTCATCAAAATTCCATAATATTTCTGCATCATTGAGGTCTCGCGTGATATACCAAGCCAAGTTTTCTAAAGTCAACAACACACAGGCACACTCAATATTTTGTGAAATTTGGTAAACGTTGGAAACAGAAAGGTTAAATCCTCACAATATCTAAATAAGGGTTATTAGTGTTGCGGGTTAAGTATTCAGTTAGTTTCCACAAAAGTATGCTTGAAAAAAAAAATTTGAGCATAATTTACGCATTTTAATGTGAAAATTAAGACATAAACATTCTAATTCCATCACCCCACTCAAATTATACAACGTCCTCATTGTATATATAAAACATAAAATACAAGAATTAAAAGAATTAAATGAGACCTCCCTCCCTGAAAATTGCACTGTGATCTCCAAGTTGCGTTTATGAGCAAGATTATGTTGAACAACCGCCTTAAAGTTTCAAGACTCCGACACTTTTAAGATCTCCATATTTGTAAATTCTCCACCAATATTCGTCGATATTTCTTTCACGAGGTCCTGTATAAATTCTCAAAAAAACAAATGCAATTCTATTTCCGTGTATTCGTTTGGTTAGACTCGAAATAAATACCCTAAAACTGAACAGAGAAGTCGATATCGAAGGGCCATATCCATTCCCCAAGATACCCGTATGATACCTTATACG
The DNA here is from genome assembly GCA_026074375.1 of Tanacetum coccineum. Taxonomy (NCBI): domain Eukaryota; kingdom Viridiplantae; phylum Streptophyta; class Magnoliopsida; order Asterales; family Asteraceae; genus Tanacetum; species Tanacetum coccineum. The sequence goes on from BQNB010070341.1 coordinate 14,612, forward strand.
CTGTTATTCATTTAATAATACGTCGTGATAGACTGTTCTGAAAATATATGACTGGATAACGTCCAGGTAGTCAATACGTCGTGAATCCAAGGGGTTTTTGTGATACGCCATATAGAAACTCTGTGAAGACAACTCGATAAAATTAAAAATAATTCCGGTTTTGTCTCCCAGCAAGCAATTTTGTTTACATGAAAAGTCTTTAAGTTGGACTAATGACCCAATTTAATCCCATCCTAAATAAAACAATTTAGGTGTCGAACGGATGCCAAATGTCCCCCCCGCCCCCACCCCGGCACATACAAATTCTTGATTAGGAAAACGAATGACATCTCTTTGTTAAGATGATTCCAAGCCATGATATTAAAATTTAATTCCTTGATAAAAGTTTTAGTTTTTAAAAATTTATTCGATGTATCATGACTTGCTTTCAAAAGCTTATTTGACCCATGTGCATAGGCACCATCATCGGTATTTATTACATTACCCTCTGAAGACTCTTTGATATCGATTTTTTCATCATCATTGTCCTTATCTGATTTTAAATCATGAGGATAAATTACGTTAAAAGGAAATAAATCATTAAAGTATAAAATGTTTTGTTCCTCTTCATTACATTCGGACAATGATGTTTCTTCTTTCAAATCAAATTCATCGATATGTTGAGGAATTACAACAGGTTCAGTTGAGAAATCTGATTTAGACGTTAGAGCATCATTGTAAACAATGGCTAGAAATTCGTTCTCAAAATCTTTAAATAAATCTAAATCATTTAAACAACTGACTGTAGGCTCGGGTGATGGAAGCAAAGACATATTGACTTTATCATTATCATTTTCCGAATCCGTTTTTAAATTGTTGACAGAAATTACCGTGCAATCTTCATCGTCGGATTCGTCAAACGATATTCTAAAGTCAATTTCATCGTTAAGAGAACTTACCGTAGGCTCACACGAGAGTGCTGCTTCAGATGTTAACGTGTCGTTAAAGACTATAGCTGGGAATTCAGTTTCAACAGATCTGAGGTCGTGAACGTCTTCATTATCCCAGATCTTACCATACGTAGCAGTTTCCCAGTTATACACCTTACCACGCCTACGAGCTTTTTCTTCCTCAAGCCTGATATACTCCTCCATAGTAATGTTGGGGTCGTCCATTTTAACCTGTAATAAATTTGCTAGGAAAGAAAACTGTCAAATAGCTTAATACGCCGTATTGATGATAGAGTCGAATACGCTGTATTGGTTTGAAAAAAAATTATACGCCGTATCCAATAAATTGAATACGCCGTATTGAGTATTCGACTCAGAAAAATTACAGCGAACTGTAATAATGCAGAAACACACAAATATACAAACAAACAATTAAAGACAAATATACAAATATTACAGAATATACAAAAATATACACTATTCCTAAGGGTTAGATCTAATCTAATGTTAAAAACCAAAATATCAAATAAAAATCAAGATTAATTTTCACTCCCCGGCAACGGCGCCAAAAACTTGATGTGTCGTTGTGTGGTGTATATTTTATTGATTCAAGTTTTAAATTTATATTTTGCCGACTAAACCAAAAACAACACTTTAACGGGCAGTGTACCCGATCGGTAGTGGTTTCATTTAGTATGGTGTCGAACATATGAAGCTGAGGTGTAAATCCTATCCAAATTAATTAATATCTTGGCTATCTAATATATGTTATTTCTATTCTATTCTAAACATATGTTGGTCTAAATCCATCCGATTCTAACGGGAAAAGGGGGTTTTTAGCCTGAGAGACTGGCACGATTTGGTTGGTGACTACAATCAATTCAAGGCACTTTTACCCACGCAAGCTAATTAACAAAAGATAAAAGAGCGGTCGAACCTTATATAAGAAAACTGTATTAACCATTATCAATCTGATTAGAAAGTTGGTTTATTTATTAAGTGCAATGATTTCTTCTCTCGAGGTGGCATATCATTCTTAAGACTTAGGCGGGACTTCTTCCTAAGACCTAGACACATTAATTCTATCACAATTAAAGCATCCGCATAAAGCATCCTTATTTGCTAATTATAATCTATCTTAGGGATTAAATCAATGGTGATCTTGTTAAACCCTAGCTCATAGAGACTTTACCCACTTACCGCTTAATGGCAATTTATACACTAGTAGTCCACTTGTCCAACTATCCAATGGAATCAGAACGTTATTTGTTGAATTTTACATCATCCTAAGACCTAGACACAATAATTATATCAAAATTAAAGCATTCGCATAAAGAATCCTATTTGCTGATTATAATCTATCTTAGGGATTAAAGCAATGGTGATCTTGTTAAACCCTAGCTCATAGAGACTTTACCCACTTACCGCTTAATGGTAATTTATACACTAGTAGTCCACTTTTCCAGCTATCTAATGGAATCAGAACGTTACTTGTTGTATATCTAGGTTCACCTGCTAGTCAACGATAAATAAACCATTGGCAATATCCAATTAACTAGTTAAGCCTGAAGCGTATCCTAGACACATACTTAGAAGGACAATATTTATGTAACTATAATTCTAGATGTATAAATTACTATATGGAGAGCTATCCCGAACTCTAGATATGCTTGGTCCACTTTACTAGATCCAGTTGAATGATAGGTCGCATACAAAAGCGCGTAAACAAGTATAAATTAATAAACATAAACAAGCATTCAATGATAAATCAAGAAATCGAGATAAACAAATACCAAACATTCAGATCTTCATAATAATGGCTAATACCCGAAGGTATTAGCCTTCAAACGTCATAATAAATACAAGAGCAATTATTTAGCCAAGGTAAACTAACGTATTCGTGCGTGTTGTCGTTAGTGGTTTTTTTGTGAGTTATTCGTGCTTATAAGTCTGCTTAATTCATTTTTTAATTTGTTTCTTTTTGGCTTAATTTTGTTCTTTTCTATTTTTCTATTTTTTTGCTTACTCTTTTTGTCTTTAAAAAACTCTGAAAATTTTAGCTTGAATTTCATATTTGCTTATTGTTGTCAAAACAAATTTTAGTAGTGGTGTTGACTCACAAAATTGTGGGCTTACTGTTTAAAACCTTTTGGGGATTATTATTCTAATGGCTTGTATTTTTTCTTTTGGTGTCTCTTGGATAAAAGCTATTCGTAGTTATAAGAAAACATAAACTCGTTTACTTTTCAATTTACGTGGGTTTCACGTGTGTGTCCTTCACAAACTTATGTTAAGCTTAGTATCAAGAAAAGTCACGTTTTATCCGTATAAGCTTATTTCGGTTGTAGCTTATTGCCAGTCATTTTTTTAGCTTATTCGTGGTGCTTCTCGTGGGCTTATTTTTGTGGTGGAAAAGTTATTCTCAAGTTAATTTGAACTTTTTTGGGGTCTTTGGTTACGGTTACAAGGTGTGGAAGGAAACAAGACAAGGACGGTGAAGAACAAGACGCCGTTCGTACAAGGTGTTTGATACTCCGTTGGAACCGAACAACTAAGAACCAAACAACTTGTATCTTTTAGAACCGAACAACTCAAAGACAGTTCGAACCGAACAACTAAAAAATCTTGTGTAACGAAACAAAACCCAGCCAAGTTAGCAACAAGAACCAACTTGTTTTTATTTGAGAATTTGAACAAACTCACAACTATGCCAACCGAACAACTCACAAAACAATGTCACCGAATACTCATAATAAACAGTGTGTACCGAATAACTTGTTATTTGTGAAGGAACCGAACAAGCTAGGCTAGTGCAAACCAAACAAATAAGTAATTTTTGGGTTTTTCGGTTTCGAGTGTCGGTTAGTTTCGAGACTTATAACTTATACCATCATGATCGTGATCCTTTTCGATCAACGTGGTATATTCGGTTTTCACCGACGACAACTGTAGCATTCCGCAAGATTAAAATATAAAATGTTTCATTTTTTTATGGAATTCAAACGAAGAAGAAAAGGATTCAGGAGGGAAACGTTTTCTTATTGCATGATATTTTTGAAATTTACAACTTAAGTCTTTGGATTTCAAGATAGTTTCATCCTTCGTCCTTTGCTAGATTTTTAATCCTTTGTTAAATCTCCTTTGCACCGTTAGTCCTTACAAGCTATAATTCAACCGTTAGCCTTCCAAGTTAACCGGTTTTGCACCGTTTGTCCTCGTAAGCTCATTAATCGTTACAAAAGCTCACGTACTTCCATTTCAACAATGATTTCAACCACAATTAATTATTCTTTCACGGTTTCTTTTTAATTTTGTAAAATCCCGCGAAAGATTCTATTCTTTTCTTGGTTTTAATCAAAGACTTGTAAAATCCCATGAACGTTAATTGATTTCAACAACAACACAACAAACACGATACATAACACTAACAATGATCCGAATAAGATTCACTAAAATGACAAACGGCTAAAGATTCGAATTACGATGACAAGTGATCACAAAGTTGATTTGGTATCCCTTATTTGAGATTGAAGTGGGTTTCACGAAGGCGTCTACTTATTTCATCATCAAGACTTCCTTCTACTTTCTACCCCTTTTCTTCAAACCCAATCTATCAATTGATGACTTGCTTGAACATTTACAGCTTATGATTAAGACCTGGATTATCTAGTTATTTCCTGATGTAAGGAGTTACATTGTAGTGCTCACGGGTTATAGCTATCACTTAAAGAGTTTACATTTTGTAGTGCTCACGAGTTATAGCTATCACTTAAAGGAGTTACATTAAGTACTCAGTGTCACACGCAGAAGTCGATGTGGATAATTTCAAGAGGCGTTGTACTTCTTATACTTTTTTGGTTGAGTATAAAGTACTTATAGATTTAATCTTGCACCGTTCTTCAATCAACAACAGTGCAAGATTAAGTAACAAATTTGGGGGATTCTACTTCAGTTTTAAGTTTGGTATATTGGCTTTTTATTGGTTTCACTTCACCAACGTGGTCAAAGCAATAGCCGACTGAATACGAGGTTGTAAGTTAGCGAGAGGAGTTTAATTGGTTGAGATGTGATCAGCATTCTTCACGGATATTGAAGCTACACGAACGTTAATGGTACTTCACTGTCTAAGCACAATCCTTCCAAAGTTTCTTCAAATGTTTTTCATAAACTTTTCTAGATTGTTGTTATGTACAAGAACTTCTCTGAGTTATTGGAATCGTACATGACAATGATGCTTTCGAGACATGAGTTCGTAACCAATCATGAGGGGAAAGAGGTGTACATCAGGGGACTTAGTTCTCGACTTTTGATTTACCATGTCAATTCAGGGTAGAGTAGTATATACTACTTTACTTAATATGGTTTGTGAATTATATCTGCATACGTGAGAAAGGAATTGTTGCTGATTACCTGCGCATGTACCCATGAAACAAATATTCACCAAGACCTAATGACAAGTAGCAGTAGTATTTGATGTGGTTTTCTACTTCTACAAAATTTTTCACGCGCTGTTAATGATAAGTCATAACACCAACTTTAATAATTAACAATGCAACTTCTATTACTTTTAGTAGGATTCTGGGAAGAGAAATGTTGCTAAGTAAAGGTCTTAAAAGGATTATGAGATAATATTCAAGTTAACCGCTGTACAAAGACAAACAGAGAATAACATTCCACTTCTAACCATCATCTTCAATCTCAAAACACCGACTCTTCAACTGTTACAGAGTACACTAAAAAAACTAGCACTAAAGGGACATGACCTTTAGACCACATATAAATATTAAACCAGGATGATCCTAAGTCCCACCACTTGAAATATAAGATACCAAAAACAACATAGGTCACCGAAGACCATTTAAACATTCAAACTCAATTTAGGACTGTTAGCCTTAAAATATGTTGACTTATATGGAATTACATTAGTTCATAAAAGGCTTGACACGTAGGGACTAGAAATGACAAGTTGTATAAGCTAGTTGTGTCAAGACCTATAAATACCCCCTCCATACTTCCATGGAGGGGTGAGGATTCATTTGTATCATTTCACCAAAGTGTGTGTGTGTTCTTTCTCTCTCTAAAATACACACACATCTTTCCTTTTTCTCTCTCTAAATAAAATGGCTAAGTTCTTGTTTAATCCTCCCCGACCTCCGGATCATCAAGTTTAGCTAGTGTTTCTTATTATGTACAGATAAATCAAGAAATTGAGATAAACGAATACCAAACATTCAAATCTTCATAATAATGGCTAATACCTGAAGGTATTAGCCTTCAAACGTCATAAAAAATACAAAAGCAATTATTTAGCCAATGTAAACTAACCGAGTTAACGAATGATACCAAAAACTAAACGATTACTAAAGTATATGGAATTACACATTGTCTTCTATGGAATTGATAGCGTTGTTTGACCTCTTCTGCTCTTTTTCTCCTCTGAAAAATGACTTTTATGGTTTAGGTATCGAGAATATGGTTTAGCACACTTAAAACTCATTTTTGAGTTTTCAATTTATAAGGTCTGGAAGTCGATTCGATACGTCGTATCCA
>BQNB010070341.1:22381-33157 GCA_026074375.1 Tanacetum coccineum
ACCTCCATTGTTGAACTTTAAGAACTTCAAGAACTCATTCTATCTTTGTTATAATCAAAAGGTACACTTGTTTTAATGTTAAAACCTCTATAAATCAGACCTAATGTTGGAATTTCACTCGAAAAACCCAAAAAATTGATCGAAATTTTGTCACCTTAAAAAGTGTATGAAATCTTAAATTAATTGAGGGATTTTAGTCCTATAGGGGTCTAGATGATGTACCTATAACAGTTTTTAATGGGGATAACGTATTCATACGTTTTGGTTGATTCTTGATGTCGAACTAATGAAAAATGGTTAAGAACTTGTAAAAGTTCATGGGTTTGGGTTTAGAATTGCTATAATGATTGTTTGTGTGTATTTGAGTGTTCTTAAACATGCCAATACGTTAAAATCTTGAAGAACCTGGGTTTTCGTGTTTATGTGAGTCGAATAAGTCAAAAGGCAAGATTTTTATGGTTAAGTCATGAGTTAAATGTGTTAAAATGCTTTCTAGATGCTATGTGATCATGTTAAAATGGATAGTGATGCTTGAAAAAGTGTAAAATATTAGTGTAAGTGTTATATAGGCGAACTATACGTCTTTACACAGGCGAACTATACACTAGTTGTTACACAAGCGAATTATACGTGCATACACATGCGAACTATACACTAATGTTAACACATGTGAATTATACATGTATACATAGGAGAACTATACACTAGTGCTAATACAGGCGAAGTATACACAGATACATAGGCGAACTATACATGTGGCTCATGTGAACACCGTGACTTAAGCAAGTTAGTCAAACCATTAGAGTTGACTAAAGTATTATTATGTGTTATATTTGTGTGCTTATGCGATCTTATATGTGTATTTGATATCAATCCGAGATGCGTGTTCATCTTTTGTGATTAAGTTGTGGTTTAGTAGCTACTTTATTTAGTTCACATTTTGTGACAATGGAAATGATAGCATGATTGTATGCATTATCGTTTATTTGATGAATAAGTGTAGTATGAGAGTAAAGCGAATATAGTGTATTTTTAGGAATAAATTAAGTTTAGTATTTGAATTAGTTAAGTATTAGTCTTTCTAATTTAGGAAAGTAATTATGAAATAAAAATTTATAAATAGTAAGTTTATAACTAGTTTATTTAAAAAGGTTTACAAAATTAATAAAGTTTTTTTTATAAAAATAACAAATAATAGGTAATTATGTAATTATTAAATAAAAAAATATATAAATGTATAAGGGGGCATTTGTTTGGACGGCAACAAGAAAGAAAGAAAAAAAAGAGTTTTATTATAAGTCAAATTTGTATTTGATTAGAATTGTGAAGGAAAAAAGGTAATTATATAAACCCTTTGGTAAAACTATAAATACAAATCATTCTCCTCCCCCCTTGTGTTGTTGGCCGGTCAACCCCCCCCCCCCCCCAAAGAAGAGAAGAACATGAAAACTTTGATCAAGAAATTGGTGTGTTAGATCGAGTGTTATTCGAGTAAGCTTTAGGTATGATCTCACTAGCGTTCTTGTTTAACTCTTTTCATGATTGTAACATTAATTGATGGATCAATTAGGGTTGTTAATTTTCTGTAATTAAGTGATAATAATATGTATGGTAGTGATCATGGTTGGATTAGAAGCTTATTGGTGTAATTGGTTAGGTTTAGAACGCGTTAGATTTGGAATTAGAGTTTGGCAGAATTTTCGGTCGTGTTGATCGAATGATATCTTGATGATAAAAACGAGTTTTGGGTTGAATCTTGTACCTAAATTGAAGTTCAGAGAGTCTAGTTTCCAAAACGTCCGGCCCTGAAAGGTTTTGAGGTCGGGAAGTTAGTCAAATAATTTTTGCAAGAAAAGTTGTCAAAATAGTAAATTCGGGTCATATTTGGGTCTGATTTCGGGGAGTAAAACCCCTACTTAAAAGTTGTATTGAGGTTAGCCAAAAATCAGAGTTCATATTTTATGTGTCTATTAACTCCAACTCAAAGCAAAAGTATTAATTCATTGTCTAAGTATTTTTTTTTTAAATTTGGTGTGCATTCAGATCCGAATTTGAGTACTTTGTGATGTTGAATTTTTATAAAATAGTTGGGCTTAATATTATTTTTTCTAAAAAATCACAGCAGTTCATAACCCATTGGGAAGGTAGAGAATGAAAGGGGAAAAATCAATTTGGTGATTTAGTATTTTATTTATGGTCATAATGTGACTACAAAATTCTGCCGAAAAACTAAAAAACAAGAATAAATGATTAAAGGTATTTAGAGTATATGTAAGTTATGGGAAGTATGGTAAGGGGTTTATAATAATAATATAAACTTAGTAGTCCATCAATTGATAGTTACATCGTCTTGGGCATTTAGCCTAATCGCGTGTAACATGGGTTTCATTTGTGTTTAGTTGATTTCAAGGATATTGTGAAGTAGCTGTGCATCAGGTGAGTTTCATAGTCCCTCTTTTTATATTGTTTTTAAATTGGGATGGAAATGATGCAAATGGTTTTGAAATATTTTAATTGCTATGATTATGTGTTTTAATTAAGTGTGGACATTGTATGACTATTATATGACCTTGTGTTACATGTTGGTTGTGAATTACTTGCATGTACTGTGTTTGGCATGTCAAGGATTGTGATTTACTCACATGTACTGTGTTTGGCATGTCAAGTGTTGTTGATTTAGATCGGATGAGTACGCCTACTCAGTGTTTGATTGGATCGAAGGGGTACACCTACCCAGTATATGATTTTATTAATTTGATATGATGATTGAATTGCATGTTAGCATAAGTCCATGATAGTTCATATTTGTCCTACCTTGTTTTTATTAATCACATTAAATGATTAAAAGTTTGAAATGTTGTGTCATAAACCTATGACTCTCACCAACCGTTGTGTTGACGTTTTTAAGCATCATTTTCAGGTGAGCATTATGAGGATCTTGGGCTGCTTGCGGAGTTTAATCTCCTAGTTTATTTCATGCATGAATGAATATTGAACATTATGAATTCGAACTGCTTAGGTTTAGTTTAGATGTTTTGTAGGTCTTGGTATTTGTCACACCCCACCAAGGCGAAACCGCGAGGTGTAACATATTAATAAACATCACACAAGATGATAGATAAAACACCATACATGATTTAGATAAAAGAAAATTATCCGAATTACAACAATACTAAATACAAGTTTAAAGAGTACCAAAAAGTCAACAAAAGTTATTTTTCTTCCTAACATGAATCACCCAAAAGACAATAACTTGGAAGAAAGTAGACATCTTGAACATGTCCAAGAGCAAGTACACTAAATTTCCACCTTAGGAATGTCACCTGAAAAGCATGATAAAAAAGGCCAACTATCAAAATAGTTAGTGAGTTCTCAAGATTATGTACACCAAACATAGTTTTATATAAGAGTAGATGTCCGATAAAAGTTTGCCAACTCAATGGCAAGTTATCAAAAACTGTTGTCCAAACCAAAATCAATTTCCAACAAGTTGAGAGTCCAATACAAATCAAGTTTTAAAAACAGTTCCCGTTACAAAAAGTAACATAGTACAAAATCAATTCAACATGTATGTATGCTATAGTGTTCATGCGAGGCACTACTTAAACGTATTCAGCCTAACCGTTCCAAATATCCAATCAAGTTCTAGTTGTATAGTGTGGCACAAACACTTAGTACTATGCACCCTTATGCGGGGAGTGGGGAGGGGCTAATCTCCTAATAGCGCTATCCATAAGTACTAACGTCTCAATCCTGATGAGGGGGATGATGAGTTAAAAGTAGTGGCGGGTTCCAACCATACAACAACATACATATTAAGTTCAAGGTTCCAAGTTCAACATGCTTCCAAATTCAACAAGTTCAAATCAAGTTCCATCCCGGAAGCACCAATACCTATCTATACTCAACCAAATACCCACAATTATACCCAAAACTCAAAAATTACACAATTTCCTTATGTATACACACATATGGCCAGATAAGGGCTTATAAATACACAAGGAAGATATTTTTAAACTTGCTTCTACAATTACCATGTGTTATAAACTCCAACAAGCTAACTCCTAACAACTACTCTTACATTTTTCAACTCTTGTAAGAGCCCACTCCCCCTCCCATGATTTTCTTACATAATGGTCATTCAAGCCTATCTTGGACTTTCTATAAGTGATCTTTGACTAGTCCTAGAAGTATATAAGGAAAGAAACTAGATAGAGAACACACACACTTCATTTTCTTAGCAAAAATTTCACACAATCTCTCTTATGCTTACCTCAAAACCCATGGCCAACCACAAAACACCTAAGCAATCCATACAAAATTTATTTACAACACATACAAGTGTTCTAGCAACATATCTAAGGCATACCAAGAAGGTTTAAAGGCTTGGTTTATAGTTTATAAGGGTTAAGCAAAGCAAAAGCAAGATTAGGGTTTACTTGGAATTAGGGTTTTCTTGGTATTGGAAGCTTGGGTTAAATAGCTAAATAAGGGTTTAAATCATATTGTTGATCATCCTACATCATATTAAGATCATCTAAAAACCTTAATCTCTTCACATTTTTGATTTTATGCATATATGATGTTTATATAGTAATCACCGTCTAAGGAACTTATTAACTTGTAAAATGGATTTTTACACTTGTTTGTGATTTGGTATACTTTTACATATGTTATATGGATGTTAATATCATGTGGGAATGGAAGTATAAGTAATGTACAAGTGTGGTTTATGTATAAAAAGTGTATATAAACAAGTTACCTAAAAAGTGTACTTATTAAAGTTTATGAACAAATAAGTATGTAGACTTATGGATCTTGTGATTCTTGGATAATATTTGGACAAATTATGGACTAAGGACCCTAAGTATGTAAGACTTATGGAGTTAAGTGTTGTAATGGACTTGTAACAAAGTTGCTAAACTAAAAAGTTACAAAAACAAGTTTAAACACATTTTTACCAAAAATATCAAAACATTCTGTTTTAATTCGAAATATAACATATTTATTTTATATTTTTATAAAATACTACATGTCATGAGGATTCCAAAAATGTAAGAAACTCGAAAAACCGATTTATAACGAAGGAGATACGCCATTTGTAAGTTATACGATAATAAACGCGTTTATAAAAGAAATTTTATAAAAACTCATTACAAACCACCTCTGATATAAAAGGTTGGATATTTTTCTCAGATAGTACATATTTTTAGGATTCCAAAACATTAAGAATCGTAATTTCTTGATCAATAACGAAGGAGTTATGGATTTTTCTGTGTTTACGATAATTAAAGTTTATAAAAAGAATTTTATAAACTATAAACAGTAAAAATCACTATTCATCTCAGATACATTTTGGAAAGTACATTAATTAGATAAAACATATAATTACGAAGACATGCTTGAAAGAATCACTAAAATCGGAGTTAAAACGAATAAGATACGACATTTACGAGTTTACGATAACTAAATTTATAAAAATAAATTTATAAAAGTACATGAATAGTAAATTGTATTTTTACCAGAGGACTTAAAATATGAAAATGTAATATTTTGATAACTCGTCTTAATGCGAAAGCATGGACATAAGAAACGTAAGAAACAAACTCAAAACGATAAAGTTACGCCATTTTTACTAAAGAGATATTTATAAACGTTTTTACTTTATAAATATGATTTCACTAATACAATTAGATGGTGATGTAGCTATATAGAATTATATATGGTGTTAGTTAATCAAAGTTCTTAGTACTTATACGGCCTATAATTAATTAGGTTGCATTCGGGCGTATTTGTGATGCATTTTCACGCATTTGATTTAAATTGTTAACTCATCCACTCGAGGAGAGTTCCCAGCCCTACGTTTTACATTTATAATGATTTACAAGTTTTGGGGAGAGAAACATATGCATGTTTTACAATTGGACGCAAGTGGATATTTTACATTACGATTACGTGTTTGCTTAAGTAGCAATAACCCTCTGAGCCCATTATCATGAACTGTCAATTACTTGTTATGATCGCGAATGATATAAATAGATCTATTTGGAATTGACATCCCCGTTCGGGTGAGTCATGCTCACTGTGCCGGTATGCCGGACAACGAACGTATACCATGTCTGAAGAATACTAGTAATCTTTGATATTATGCAAGAACTAGAGAGATATGTGGGTTGGAAAGTTTCTTAAGAGAGAAAGTAACATGGAATAGATGATAATAATATATGTGTGTGAAATGAGAAATGAAACAACCAACCACCCTCTCCAAGGCATGGAGAGGGTATATATGCTACAAACAAGGCCGACTATGGGCTTTACTAAGGCTTTCATAGGCCTTGGGCCAGACTAACTTACTAGACTAATCATATAACAAACTACGGGCTAAGACTATTACAAATTGGAAGTGACCGATACTTTTCTTGTTTCCAACAATCTCCCCCTAAGGGAGGTCACTCTATTTTACAAAATTTAAACCTAGCATACTATGCTATATCTCTTAGTCTTCAGCTCGTAAACTTGACTTTCTCTTGTGAATACGTTGTAGTAATATTTGACTTTAGGCTCTAGCTTGTTCCTTTATCTTTACTTGTAAGTGGAGATGTGATCTTGAGCATTGTGAGATCATCAACCAAGCATAATCTCGTTTCGCCATCTTGTTACTTTGTCATCTTGTGATCTTGTGACTTCTGGACCGACATGCTCATACCATTCTTGATTTGTTGACTTGGAAAGCTTTAATGTTGCATCTTTCTTGAAATTCTTTAACTTTAACACTTCGTCACTTCGAGAAAGACGTTCTGTACAAGTGAACGAAAAACTTCTTTGAAATTCTTTGACTTTAATACTTCGTCACTTCAAGAAAGACGTACGGTATCAGAGTAGCGGAAGTCTTGAAACATGTACTTGAGCTTTCATGATGTCTTTATGTTTGTCGGTCGGGTATGAGCATGTGGCTATGAATCTTGTGAGTCAGCTGGAATCAGGTACCTTCACCACCATCTTTACGTATCCTGCATTTAAACAGTTAGCAATAAATCTGGGGGACGAATATGGCTTTGTCATTCGTCCAGGTGTGGTTGGAGTAACCTTCGAATCCATGAGGATCGACCTGTGATCAGGTAGATTCAATTTAAGAAGAATCTCCTTGACAGGATTTCCAGCTAAAGTATAGAATCTTTCTAACACATTTGCATTAGATTCATCAAACTCAACATGTTCTCATTATCGGAACGTCTCAAAGCAGACAGCACGATAAGAGTGAACCAGTGAGTTACTATCTCACCGATTGAAATAGAAAAATTGATTTGAAAATCAATCAACGTGTCACTTGCTAAAGTGGTTTTGTGACACATCGAGAGTGTTAATCATTTCAAAAATTCATCATCAATCGTCAATTCATAACCTGGAACAAGTTTGATTCTTATAGAATCGCACCATCGTTTCTTTCCAGTTGTCATAAGTTTGATTCGTATAGATCCGCACAAGTCACCACCATGAGCTTGTATGAATGTTGGCTCAAGCATGATTTCCATCTCAAATTGAGAATATAATCACGCGTGATTGTTTTAAGTTTTCTTGCAAAAATCACAATGTATAATGCGTAAGGACCCTTATAATATATTTCTTGTTATCACATTGTGTGACTTTAGCAAGCAGAATTGACAAGTGTCCTAATTAATTTATGGATGAATCGCCTTTTGCTTCTAACTCCATAGTGCACTTTGATTTTAGTGATCGGAGGCTGGAGCAGACTGCCATCTTTTCAATATCAACTAACTCGGAGTGAGAAAGTCGATAGAAATGCGTGTAATCTCCGTGAGAAATGAAACAAGAGTCTGTTGAGAGACCTTGAGTGGCTAGGGAGGGTTGTGCATAGCGTCACTGGGTCCATGACCGTCTTTAATGTCAGACAACACCTTAAGTGTTTCGACAGTTTATGTATTGACCCCTGTGTTCTGCTAGTGTAATAGAGGACTTTCATTCTACACCATTTATCCTTATAATTATTTTTCATTCTTCAACCCCTACAATGCTTACTGAGACTTCATAACCCAACACATTGTTTGGGTTTGTCCAAGTGTTAGTTTCCACCTCAGTCGGCATTATTCCCTTTTTCTCATTTTTTTCTCCTTTTATCATACCTAAGGACTTCTACACTAACTAGTGGATATCCCTGGGTAGATCCCTCCGGTTCTGGCTGGATCATTGGATTTGAATACCTATGCCTAACCACCTTATATCTCCATAAATTTAAGAACATGGTCGGTCTTTTGAGTATTCCATCACGATCAGAACCAAAATCATTGAAAAGTTCAATCAAAGTGTTTGATATAAATATCAAAAGGTTTACACTTTGAGAGTTTTTCATTATCACTAAAAGCTCCCCCTTAACATGTGCATCGTAATCGTAGTACATGTTAAGTGTAGAGTACCTTGAGTCCATTTTATATGATCACAATCCAATACAATTTAAGTCCAGTTTAATCACATTTTCTCCCCTTATCCAAAATGTTAATCCCTTGATATTTTGGATATCAATTGATTAAACGTTCAGGGACAAAATGTTACACAAAACTATCAGGAACATTTTAATGCTCCCCCTCAAATTATGAGGGATATGATATAGTGTTGAGTACGAAATTTTTGAAAGATTTTGAATTTTGTGAAAAATTCTTGAAAAATCATCGTACTCGAACACCACATAAGCCTAAGTCTTTTACTACTTATGTACATATTCACATATTTATTATATACGAAGATTTGACCTGGATGAAGAGAACATCATATGAGGAAATCATATGGTCCTTTGTAGCCGCCGTAGGTCTCCTTCGTACAATCTCCCACCAACAAACTTTTCCAAGCTCCTCATTAACCTTCTTTCTATCAAGAGGTTGTCAATCTGATCTTTCTCTGTCCAAGCACTCTTCAGCGTTGCTTCAACTTTCTTTCCAAGTTATGAAAATCTTTGCATCAAACTTCGAGGATAGAACAGATTCAGATACATATGTAACTTGAGCTTGTGTGATTGGTGTTGATGTCGGTGATGAAGTTGTCTTAGCTTCCCCCTAAACCAGTAATCCTTTCTTGAGTAGATTCAGAACTTTCTTGCAAGCCGCATCAAGCAGTCTTGATGTATAAAGCCCAGATATCCGAAGTACACAAGTAACTCGAAGCCGCAACACCAAAGTCAATTAAGTCCCGGATGTCCGTATTTCTCCTTACATGATAGTGATGATATAAATTGTAACACCAAAGTCAACTAAGTCCCGGATGTCACAATTATTCCCTCTAAGTAGTTGAAATGATAACACCTAAGTCAACTAAGTCCCAAGTGTAGACATTTCTTCCTGCAGGATACTGACTATTTAAAGGAATCATCATACCTATGTGTACCTCTTTTATCAAATATTTCTACTCATTTTAAGAATAAGCTTAGTGATTGACCGGTTGGGCAAGACACTAATTGAATCAGAAAGAATTCTTCTCACGTTTTAAATAATTATACTCCTAACACTTCCCCCTATGGACTCAAATAATGCATACTGGCTAATGACGAGATGTCTCTTCCACCATGTGATTGAAATAGTGCACCCGAAAGATTCAAAACAGCCTAAAATCAAAAGAAGCTAACCTCAAAAGACAAAAGAAGCTAACCTCAAAAGAAGGCCAAGGACACTATCAAGTATACATCTACTCCTTCCCCCTTGCTGGTTTCGACACGTCGGAATCAGCAAAACCTTATACGCATACATATTCGAGATCGTGTTTGAAGAATTAATAAGCTTAAATCTATTCCGTGAGAATCAACTTCAAGGCATTTAAAACTATGAAAGTATTTCCAAGCATTCCTAAGTCTTTTACAAACTATGAGGTGTTGGCAATATTGATCGTCTGTAGTTTAAAGCCTGAATTCACTAAGTCTCTAAGTCCATAAAGATTTAAACAAATGACATCTAAAGCACTTGAAGTTAATATAAATTAACTCCCCTTGAAATTGTTATCCGTCATTATCCAAAACTTTATCCATTATTTCATGACTTATTTTGAAAGACCATTTTACAAGATTGTTTGATGACGATTTCTCCCCCTCAAATAATGACCCGTTTTCTATTTAAAGAGCTGTTGTCATTGTTTGAGTGGTCGAATTGTCTTTTAAAAATCTTTTTGTGATTACTGAAAACACTGATTCATTATGAAGACAACTTTTTACCAATAAAAATAAGATTTCTCTTATTTTAACACATAAGCGCACTGAGACGTACACTTATGGATATAGGAAGCATGGGTTGTGATGCAAAGTAATCACAAGCCTTTGCATGGTCATAAAGTAGACCATGCCCGAGAATAAATTCCCGTTGAGAGGTCAAGATTTCTTTTTGAAATACTTGCCTTTAAGATGATGACCGGGTTGCTATCTGAAATAATAGCAAGCCATGTGGCATGTTTTGAAAAACATTTGAAACTTCTGCTCGAACTTCATTTACAGGCTTGTATCATTGTTGAATGACATTTCTAAGACCGTAAATGTTATCGATTTCAGAAGACATGCCATTGTAAAACTTCTTTTTGAATTTTTCTCATTTTTTAATTTTTGTATTTTGTTTTTATAAAGGATTTAGAAAATGAAAATCTTTTTGGATTTTCTGATTTTATATTTTTCTCTTTGTTTTTATAAAATTTTATAAAAAATAAAAATAAAAATAAAAATGAAAATAAAAATCTTTTTGTGTTTTTATGATTTTAAGTATTTACTTATTATACAGGATATTTGAATAG
>BQNB010070342.1:0-29076 GCA_026074375.1 Tanacetum coccineum
CTTGGCTACATTTTCTTGGATTTTTCAACAACTCTTTGAATAAGGAAGAAAAAAAATAGCATGTCGTTGTTTTTTAGTTTTGATGTTAAGTGGGTTTTCCATGTCGCCATTATTTTTTCTGGATCTGTTAAGGATTGTGAATTCTGGATATGTTAAAGATTATCAATGTGCTTTGTGGGTTTGATGAGTCACCATATTTGAGGACAGGTGTATAGTTAATAATGCCGGAAGAGAAAATGAGAGAGACGAGGTGGGAGAAGAGGGATTATAAAAGTAATATTGAAAGTCGTGCTTGGTTGACAATTAATAAGGTGGATCGGGTCAGAAACGGTGGGTTATCTGGCGGGTTCCGGCAGCTCCTGCGAATTCTGGCGGGTCGACCCAGGTTAGTATTAAATGCATTAACACTGGAGTGCTGCCTTTTATATAAAGTTATAATAATTAAAAGTGATCATCACCAATCCACTACTAGACGTATAAAAATAACACAAATTAAGACCCACTTATTACATACTTCATAGTTCACAATTACTTAAAGAGTAAATTACAAAAATGGCCCTTGTGGTTTGGCCAAAATGCAGAATTGGTCCCTCGAATTTTGAAATAAAATGACTAAAATACCATTCTGTTCTTTTACAAAAACCGTCCGTTAAGAGGGGTATTTTAGTCATTTCAGGTCGACCAAGGACCAAAAGTGGAACCAAACCTTCAAAATACGGACTGTTTTTGCAATTTTGAAATTCGACGGACCAAATCTGCAATTTAGCCAAACCACAAGGACCATTTTTGCAATTTACTCTAAATTTTATATAAACTCCAAAGAGAAACTCCAAATTCCAAATAATTAGGGTTCTAACATTTTGTTTTCTATGTATCTCCACACCATTGTATGTCTTTGCTATATGTACTTGTCATGTCTGCTCCATGTGTTATATGCTTCTTCGTCATATATTGTATTTTTCATTAAACTGGATGAAGCATAAAACGTTTAGGTGATGGAAAGTATGTATATGAAATTGGTGTTTGAATGAGAAAAAAATGGTTTGGTATGGTTTCAGTAATTTCAAAAGGTATCATATATGGTAGGTTTTATTGCATTAATGATCAATGATTGAGTGACATCTGAGTGTGAAATTTGGATGAATATCCCAGATATGTCAATGAAGCAAAATAGAAAAATTGACAAAGGCATCAAATAAGCAGGTTTAAGCACGAAGTATCAAATAAAGTTATGCGCATAACAAAATGTGAAAAATGAAAGTTCCATCCTTGCAGGTTTTGGTTTGGTCACTAAACCGGTCAACCTTCACCTTCATCATAACGTGCCAATGATATACTAATATAACCATGGGTTTGAGATAATTGATCAAGAAGGTGAAGATGATAACGAACGAAATAAACTTTAGTAAAAAAAAGATTTAAAGAAAAAGTAAAAAAAGACGGTTATAGAAGGCTACTTTTTTTAAATTGGAGCATTCAAAAGTTGAGGGACCAACGATGTTTAAGGTTGTTTGGACAAGAAATGACGAAAAGACAAAAAATCACTTGCAGGCTTGCAGCTAACGAGATTTTTAATGACTGTTAGTCTTTTGGACCTCAAGTTGGGGATTACCGGTGTAATTTCGAACATTTTATGACTAATTTCGAGAATCAAGTTGAGTTTGGGGACCAAAGGTGAAATTTACTCTTTTTACTTTGTTTTATTGTTGTAGGGGTGTTGATCGGTTTGGTTAATTTTTTTTGGATCAAATCGAAAACCGAACCGAACCGAAAATCGAACTAGAATTCGGTTCGGTTTTCGGGTTGACCCGAATAACACCATTTATTTAAAAATAATAATTACACAAATATTTAGCAAAAAAATTATTTCAAGCATAAAAATGTTTTTTATATTAGGATAAAATTTTAATGGTCTTTTTATATATATAAATACTAGTTTCATAGCCCGCCCGAATGGGCGGGCTAGTTTCATAATCTTACTTAACGAATTCTAATTGGACGTAAATAAATCATCAATAATGCAAAATATCTTAAACACAAAAATTGAAATGTTATCAAAAGGCCATATTTACTTATTACTCATTTATATGGTGTACATGCAATAAAATTGGGAGTTGTAAAGCAGGAAAGCCACCTGAATCGTTTGTCAAACGCAACGCCATGCCTTCTGTGAGAATACATGTGCCATTATCTCAACAATCCTGTGTTAATATAAATACTTGTAAGATTAGTTCATTTTGACAGGAATTATAAAAGAAAACAATATCTATTTGTTGAGAAAATATGAAAACAAACATACATTGCAGATTGTGACAACGTGAGTCTGCAACTGACCTGACTGTGTGGCATTCTGCTGATTTAACGCTTCCATAATATATATATTGTTAACTGATGTTGTACTTTGCTAATTTAACGCTTCCATAATATATACTGTTACAACATATTTGGCTTTGGTTTCATAGTTAATTAACGCAGCAAAATACATAAAGAGTGACATGGCTATGGTTTCATACATGTAAAAATAAAGTATCAGTAACGTAAAAAACATTCATGCTACATAGGTTGTTTATGGTTTATATCAATTTTAAAAACAAAATGAGATGTAATCATCCTCATTGAAGACACTACTATATAACACGTGTAAAATGTAAAAAAAATTGATTTTAGTGGACCTTACACATGCAAGAAGATTAAATGTTCGGTCAAGATAAATGAAAAGTACTATTTCTTCTTGCGTGCCCTCCTGCTGGTTTCTTTGGATCTGTAGATAAATACTCCACCACCTCGATCAGCTATCACTAAAATAAACATTCACAAATTTCATAGTAATGAGTTTAATGTTATTGATAAGGCTTATTGTTCTAAATTTAATACTGAAGTCGAACCTTGGTTTGTCATATACACTTGAACGTTTAATTCTTCAACAATATTGGTTAAACGGGAGAGCATCTGAGCCAACTTTGAGTGCAATAAGTATTATATGCACAAATGATGTCATTTATGAACAGACACATAAAATCATAAGAATACCTAAAAGGAAAAGCGGAAGCAGAAGCCAAACCTAGCGCTCTGCAAGTTCCCCTCTTCTAGTGAACTCAACTCGGAAAGAAACATTCAGATTGTGAATCAGTATACCAAAAAGTACAGGTTTGACTTGTTTAGTCAATCGCTAAAGCCGGACACATCAACTTTCAAACTAAGACCATCCGATCCCTTCTTAATCTTGTAACCCTTTTTTTAGTTAATGCTATTATCATATCCACGACTTCTTTAGTCAAGCGCCTCGTTCAATAGCCTCCATCGCTTCTGTCAAACCAAATGAAATCAATATTTAATAGTTCATTTAAGGGGAAAGCATCTTAACAACATTTAAGATAGATGCAGCCAAGGTTGCTGATTCTAACCAAATAAATAGAAGATAAAGTATCTATATATAATGTGCCTTATTGTGTTGATTATTCTTCTTTTACTAAAATCTAATGCTCTATAAGCAGAATGGCTGTAGTGACCACCAAACCATAAAAAGAAGCACCTTCCAAACATGTAATGACCCCAAGCCTTCAAATTTAAATAGCAGAATTAGTAATGCAGAAAATAATAGAAACAGGTGTACGATACATGAAAAGTCCATTATAAAACATACCTTCATCCATTGTATCACCATGAAATTCTAGATCCACAGAAAATACTTTCTAGTGACTTACCACCATGTATTTAAAATTGGCATTTGACGGTATTATAAACTTATTTTGTCACATGTCGCCAACCATGTGAAGTTAGGATTTGTGATGCATAACCGAGATGGTGGCCAAATAAGAACGAAGAAAGAGCTGCCATGATGACATGTGGCAATGACCAGATCCAAGGTGCGTTTCCAGATCCTTTTCTAATATCCTCTATAAAAAAATAAAATGCCATACGTTGTCACAAATTTGAAACACATATTAATGCATATAGATATAATTAATAATTCAAATGTTTGTTAGATACAATTCACAAAGAGTAAGACTTGTTTAGTTGGTGTTTAGAAGCTACTTGTTGAAATGCCTTCATAACAATTAGCTATTCAATAACCGACAATATCAACCTTTTAACATGATTGAGTGTCGAAAACTGATTTTCAGTATATAGGCACATCATGGCTTGCAAGTTGGAATTAACCTAAAAGGGCCTCTAGCATTTCTCATGTGACAATATAAATTAACCGCAATTTCATATTCGTCTCAATAAGGATGATTATGTCACATAAATCATGTGTCGTCCTACTGGCCTTAATTTTCTAGTTCATTACATAGTTATATTTTATTTGTAATAACATATATAATGTGATATAATACAACAAAGTATCAGATAATATGTATGCATGCCTAACAAAAACAAAATCAAATGTAATAATAAACAACCAAAACGAACTACAATCATACACATACCATCAAACTTACTAACAAAAGTAATCTCCTTCTGTTCCATTGCAACAAAAGGGTTTAGTGAATCCAATTAACACAAACACCTCTAAAAAATTGCAATGTAAACATAAGTATAAGAACTATAATTTTGGATCAAAAATTATAAATTGTTAAACTAATTAATAAGAATGGTCAAACACAAACTGTTATATAAACATACCTTACACAATTGAGATGAATAACCGTAAATATAGTTGATTTATGGTGTAGCATCCGATTTGTTGTGTTGTTAAAAGGTTAAAAATGATGATGAAATCCGTTTAGTGCATGATCAGTCGCGAGCTTGATTAATCTGTAAAAAAAACACAAAGCAATTGAGAAACACAACATATTTAACCTGTGCAATTAGAAAGAAATGCAATTAACAACAAAAAAGTTAAATGTATGAATCTTAATACATCAAAAAGGAGCTTAACTTAGAACAACTATACCTCTCGGTAAAAGCTGAAAAGATATCCACAACAAAGTAGGGCAAACATACCTAATTGCAATAATTAAACTAAAATCAGTTTTCATCAATCAAATCGAATAACATTTAATTTACCTCAAATCTGGTCAAAATTATCGACAACCAAAGATACTTCTAAAATTTACTCTTTTTCTTCGGCATGTTATTATGGATCTGAATTAGGTGTTTTATTCTTCACTCAAATAACATTAATGTTGATTGAAAATAAATTAAATCAAACACACGAAAGAGCATGTGATGATGAGTGTGGTGTGTTGATTGATTTCAGTAGAAAAAAACATAGATTGATTTAAGGTTAGTTTGTTGCCGTGAATTTTGAAGTGAATTTGAATTGATGTGATTCTCTTGATTTGAATTGTTATATAATGTAGGGGTATGTTTTTTGAAAAGTCAAAGATATTGTCTCAAATGTATAACTGAAGAATGAATGTATAGTCGAAATTGTAGGAGGGATTTTAGGAAAGTGCAAAATGTATAATAACATGTTTTGTACACTTCATGAATTAGTCACCAAAATGTTCCGGAAAATACCCTTTGAGTCATCATTTCCAGTCAGCATAATTGGGCACATGTAAGCAGCTGTCATCATGCAATTATTTCATGCTTGCCATTTATATATATATTTGTATAAAAATATTCTTATATTATTTATATTTATTATTATATTTATCTATATATATCTAATATATATATATATTTATATATATATATATATATAGTATATATATATATTAATATATTATATATATATGTTATAAAGTAATATATATATTGGGATCATTCAATACATAAAACCACTTTTTTGTACAAAAACTTACAGAACACAATTTGGTACTTAATGTGTAATTTAGTATTTTTAAATCTTTTTATCTATCAAAGGGTGAGAGATTAGTAAAACACATTTTCACCTTCTTATTTAACTTAATTTTTATAAAAATTCGTTTTTTAAGCCTTATAATTTTCGAAAAAAATTAAAAAATATTTTTTTTAATATTAATTTTTTTTTGCATGCGTGTCTTCGAAAAAAAATAAACAGGTGCATATATGTTTTTTGTAAAATATTTGGAAAATTTACATATGGTTCTTGCATAAAAATTGTTTAGCCATCAAACTTTTTTTATTTAAAATGGTAATTGCACATATATTTTTAATGTACATTCTTTTAATCTTTGAAATTTATAACCATGAACATATACATGTAATCTCTAAATTATAACAAACCAAAATATAAGTAGAATACACAAATTGATATCAAATAAAATACAATTCAAATACAAATGTATATTGTTAAGTACAGATGTGCACGAGATTCAAAAACATATATGCACTCTTCGTAAAACATACATGCACGCTTCACAATCTCATATGCGCAAGACTTCTAAAAACATATATGCACGCTGCAAAACACATATGCACGCTGCTCGAGAACATATGTGAACACTTTTTGATAACATATATGCACGGCTTTTAAAAACACAATTGCATTCGATAAAATCTCCCTCCCCTTCAGCAACTTCTTTCATCTTTTCTTAGTAATCATATCCATAGACATCTCCATTCATTATTCTTCCTGAATAAGTTCAAACATAAATAACACTTTTAGCGAGCAAACTATAGTATACTTATATTGTGCTTTTTATATTGGATAATATAATGTAAACTAAAGATGAGATTTATGATTTAATTAAACTTTTAACCAAATGTAATTTTTATTAAGCTTACCAAAGAATAAATCATTTGTTTGGATACTGGGTTTGTATTCATTTACTGTTCTCCTATCGCATGAACACCCTAAATCAATTACAGTAAAATGAGTTCGACAATATATAAATAACTTTTAAATATTTCATACTATTAAAGCCGACAAAGCACACAATATATTTGTAGAATCTACGATAACTTTTTAACTAAAGAGAGACATGCTCCATATCACTAATACTTCCACACTCTTGATTTAGTTTGATGCATCAAACGATAAAAATCATTTAAGAATACTGGTGTGATAAATGGCCAATTACATACGCATGATAAAATTTATAATATCCTAATAGCCTAAAATACAAATACACAACAACAATGCAAATAGAAGATGGAGAATAAAACATGCTTCTATTCAACCATGTCTTTATGGAATAGTTACCAGGACTAAAAATCAATTGTGATATGTCAACTTTAATACGATCCCTACTTTTTGTATGATCCCAACTTTAATCTAAAATATGAAAATCCCAACTTTACTATATGTATACAAACAATTACTCGTATCATATTTCATATATACTAGTAATTGTTTAGACTTAACATATCAGAACCAGTTTTTATACGATCCCAATACAAAACCAATATCATATTTTATTACTATCGCGACTTTTCAACAACCAAAGAACGATTTTGATATGTCAATTAAAAAACGAAGCATTAAAAATCAGTAAAAAATCAAAATCGATTGTCATCTACACACAAAAAAAAACCAAATCTAAAAATATTTTTCAAGAACATAAATCAATAACAGTTACAATGTAAAAATAAAACGTACTAAAATAAAATGTCAAAACCAATTAAACCAACAATTTAGCAATTACATAAAAAATGCAAGATTTCGAGTGTATTTTCAAGGAAATAGTTCTATTGTAGGTACAAAAGATCCAAAAGTTCAATAACATCATATTAACCAAAAAAAGGCATAAAGATTGAACATTTACATACCTCGACTTTCTACGAATAGATTGAAGAAACACACACCTACAATAATTGATAATTAATTAAGATTTAGGAGGAGAGGAGATGACTCACCATGTACACTGACGGCTATGGTGTGTTGAGGGAAATGGTTTGGGGGTAGTAGGGTATGTGAGATCTGATTAAAATTTTTAGAAAGTTAAAAAGTCCGCCGAAAATTTTAAGAAAGATAAAAAGTCCGCCCAAAAATGTATAATGTATTAGTTCCCATGGTAGAGCCGGGTTTTGTAGAAGGAAAAAGGGCTCTAAAGGTTTCAGACATAAAGCCCGGTATTTTAAGTGAAAACATGGCTCTATACCCTTTCAAAAAGACTAAACTCTCTTTAGAGCCCTTTTTTTACAAAAACCGGGCTCTATTAAGGGGGCTCTATGTCCATTTGTGTAGTAGTGAATACATAAGTATATTAGCCTAGATACCATTTTTTTAACCTACAGCCATAAATGAACCATATTGTTTTAAATACTTATAAACCATTCTAGTCTTTCATAACTTCATCTTCTTCTTCCACATCGATAACCATTTATTTTTCTCTTCATCTCTACTACCAAAAGAGGTGAGACATCAACATGTGGTCTAAAAATACAATAAGTCGTATGTGTTATATCTCTATTTATTCGTTCTTACTGAGTTATTCAACGTTATTTCCTTGTTTTTTCTCGCTAGCAGAAGAAGAAAATGGCAGGATATGGAAGAACCGAGGAATTTATGTCCATAAATGTTCACGAACATGAGGTATGTTATCTTCGATTTTGGCACCTTTGGTTTTGCTATCATGTCAATGATAAAATTATGGTGAACATGATTGATCATGTTAAGTTTATTGTGAGTAAAAATAAATAAGTGGGCCCATGATTTTTATTAAAAGAAAAAGTTTTATACAATTAACTAATTTGTGATTGGTGAACATGATGTATCATGTTTGACTCAACTTTAGAGGATTCTAATCCCATGTCAATGATAAAATTAGGTGCAATTTAATTTCCTTTATGTTACTTGTTTTCACTTGATATCATGGTTTCATATTGGATGCATGAAATTGAAAGGAAAAAAAATGGTTCAAACATGTAATGATGGTTAAATAAATTAATAAACTGGACAACGAAGTTTAAATATATTTTTTATGCTTATATTTAAGATTAAATAGGGTTGGAAACTTGATGTTTTAAATCTTTGACAGCAATTCAGATATAATCAGTATACTTTCAACTTCGTATCAATTAGTATGATAAATCTTGTTGACTACGATATATACTTATTTTGGTATTTTGGTGACTTTGTGCATGCTGACACGCTAGCTAGAACAATGAATATTTTTGCTATAAAAAAAGTCATTGCAAAGTTTTTTTCAACTAGAGGAATGACTTTTACAAAGATATCTTGCATTGGAGTGTAAGTAATCATTAAAGGTAAAGGATAACGGAAATGTGATTTGGCAAAAAGAAAGTCACTAATGAATATTTTGCATTTTTGTTGCTCTTATCATGCTAACACGTATTTAAAATTAAAATGATCATTCTGATAAACAAGATAATCAGATTTCAATAATCGCGTATCAAAATGATTATACGTGTCTTCAACTTATAGATTTTACTCATACCATAGCTACATATAACATATACGGAGCACATTGGATGCAAGAAATTGTGAAAAAAAATGTTTAAACATGTAACTTTTTTATGGTTCGAAAGACTAATATCATAGACAAATAAGGCTACTTGTATTTTCTTAGATCATCCAATCCTTGGTGGTTAGAGGAACACATGATACATGACAACGAAATAAAATATGTATATAGTTGGAAATTTTGAATATTTGGCAGCATTTGACAAATCTACCATTTTTATATTAGTGTTAAACAAAATCAATACTTTCCAAAATTAAATTCCAATTTGCCATATGAAATTATTTAGTCGAAGCGAATGGTTGTTTTAAAGCCAATGTGTTAGATTAAGTTCGGAAAGCGTATTGATCATTTTCTTATATTACCGTTTGCTGAATCATGTAAACGGTGCCTAAGATGTCGTCTGCATAGTAGGTGTTGCAGTACCTTGGTTTTGGTATAAATCTATAGTTATAATTAGTAACAGACCTTCGACCATGCATCATCTTGTTCTTTTTATAGCAAGTCGGTGTATGATTTTTTTTCTTCCGTCACGTCTCCCTCGAAAATAAGCTTTGAAAAAGTCGAATTATCTTAAAGAAACAACTATCATCTAGCTAGTTTTAGTTTGTCTTGTTTGATCATAACTAGTCTAGACCAAAGTATCATGTAATATGCATACCAAACCTAAAGATTTATTGGACGAAACTTGCATTATTTTAGGGGTCCTAGAACCAAATTAATCACGTGGGAAGTGGCCTACCATTTTGGTAAATAGGTGGTCCTTTGATATGCGATTTCTTTTCATTTTGGCAATTAGTTTTGAAGGGTAATATAGCCATTTCACATGTTTGGGATACATCATATGTTGTTGGGTTGTCAAATGAATCATGTGTGTTGCCCCTTGGTATGAAAATGACTAGGTCATAAATATCTCACACTTTTTTATATTACAAAGAAATACTACGTACCATATAGTACGTGTTTTCAGAAAATTCAAGAAATTTGGCTCAACAAATAAGATGTCCATCATAAATTTGATGTGCAATTTTCACAACTGTTAGCTTTATTAAAGACTCACATATGTTAGGTAAACTATTAAAGATTTTTTTTGAGCTATATGAACAAGGAAAACTTCTAGACCTATCCCATGTATTAGCTATGTCAAATATACACCATGGTTATTCCAATTAAGTAACACTAAAATGACAAAAAAGCATTTGGGTAACCATATATACTTTCTATCTATTTGGTAGAACGTTTATGTGATCGCATCAAGGCTATTTCTATTAAACATGGATTGAATATGCGACCTCTCACATTATGTTTGTTGCATTTTAGAAGAAACACTGTTTTAGTAGCAAGAAAAATTCAGTTATAAAAAGTAGAAGAATGCATTAAAGATTATACAGTATCATTTAAAGAGAATGACAATTTTGGATTGGTAGTCACACCGGTAATGTAACGAACTAAAACCTATCAAGAGGTAAGTGTCCAACACGCGTATTATCAACAATTATTACATAACATGAGATAAGAGTTCTGTTCAAGTACAATAATCAAAGTGTTGTGTTTCGCTGTATCGCCCTTGTTGATTGTTACAACTCATTTTTACATATTGTTTCTGGGTCAAATACAATCTAAGCATTGTGTATCACTTTTAGGGTGCGACAATGGGACAGAAATACGGAGGGCTGGTACCAAAGAAGAAACCCTTGATTTCAAAGGCATGTTATGTTCCATTTTACCATATGTTGAACTCTTTTATGTGAAATAAGTTAAATGACCAATTTATTTTGCTTCAATATTTACTGATACGCCTTTCATATGTTCTATGTTATATATTGCGCCAGGACCATGAACGTGCTTTTTTCGATTCAGCAGATTGGGCCTTGTGCAAGGTAGCTTCTTGGTTGACTAGGCGTAAACTAATACTATTGATTAGCCCAAACATATTGGTTTAACACTAACTTAAATTAATGATATTTTTTTGTTTCTTATTTGGTCAAATAGCAAGGTGCAGGAATAAATGAGAAATCAACAATAGCCATAGAGACATTGCGACCTAAGCTAGAGGTATTTTTCACTTTATGTTCTAAGATGCATGTTTTTATTGATCATGTATTGTATTAATTTCTTGTTTTGAATGTAGCGAACTCCTCGTCAATGCCTGCCCCCTAGACGACCTACTTGTATATCGGGAGGAGACCACCATGTAAGTTTCGTAGCATCATATGACAACGACCTTCTGTAATTCTTTTATGTTTATAATATGATCCATCTATATGCAAGATGTTAATAACATTTTTTTTTTCTGAAATTATCATTTGCAGGCAGAGTAAAGATGTACAAAGTACACAAAAGAATGTTGGGACTTGCTAGAGGCCCAATGGTGGTTTAAGTCAAGTATAAAACTTTTCTTTGATGTTGGAATATTCGGATTCAGTATGATGTACAAAACGGTGCATGTTATACATGTCAATGCAATATAAAGTTGGTTTTAATTATCTTTAATGTGAGTTGTAGCTGTATTTTTTTATAAAAACGTTTGTTAACGTAACTGTAGTTATAATTATAATGTGTAAAACAGCGCTTGAATGCTCAAAGCTCCTAAATGGTTCTTCATGGAGCGTTGAAAAAAGAGCATTCCAAAAAAATAGATAAAGCTACTTGTTGCTTGCCAAACGAACATTAAAATTCACAACGCTCAATACTCACTACTCACCGCTCTTAAATGCTCTTAAAAGCTCTTCACCAAACACACCTCAAGTAGTTTTTGGTATCGGAGTTTCATATCTTATGGTCAATTAACTTGGTTCACAAGATTCAAGTTCATTAGCCTTTAAACAAGAGGTCAAAGGTTCAAACTTCGTTAGGTGTGTACATTTAGATTTAGGGGTGGTGAGGAAGGGTCGGAGATGGTCCCGGGATTAACCCGGTGAGGCCGTGTACATCTGAGTCAAAAAGGCTCGCCTTCCCCAGATAACCTAAACAGGAAAAACCACATCCGTCTACAAGATTCAAGTTCGTTGCGAGTTGCAACTCTCATTTGAACTAGAAGAATTTGAATATTGATCTTGCAATTTAGGTAATATCCCAAACTTGAAATACTGTTTAGACAACCTTTTAAGGTTTATGCATTTCAGTGATTAGCCACTTCAACATATGACATATGTTCCCATTCATTGAGTGCTCAACTGATCAAGCTTTTTGTGTAACTACGAAACGATTAATTAGTATGCAACCTGGACACAATGTTTTTGTCTATAATTATCTACTTTGTCTCAAGTGTTTGTTGGTTCAGTTAGCAGTAAATTTATACAGGCATCATGATTCATGATGGGATGTTATATTTAAGCTGATCATGGTGTTGAATTATATGATACACGGTAAAAGCACATAATTTATAGCTACATGTATTGAATTACATGACAATTCTAATTCGTTCAAAAAAATATATGATAATTCTAATTAAATTTCTGTAACCGTGAATGGGAAAGTTGAAAGATTTGTCGAGTACAAGGTGAAGGCTTTGATGAGAAGGTGATTGTACACGATTTCAAACGAATTTGAATAAGTAAATGAAATTCAATAATCATTCGGTGCTTCAATAATCTGCCAATGCTTTTATATTATCCTGACATTATAGTGAAAACGGGGTACACGTATATAAAATTGAAATAGTAAAAGGGTGGCTTATTGTCCTTTGGTAAATCATAAATGGCGAAAGTTGGATCACTTGATTTCGGCTAATTGTTTTAGAGTAAAAGGGTGAACTCCAACTCTCTTCACCAACCTGAGTCTCATTCCAAACATGAAAGAGGTAAGTGACAGTAGTCTTAAGAGCAAGGGAAACTACGTGGATTATATTCATGCTTCAAACCTCTACAATTAAATTTTGTCTTGCTCTTCTACAGTTTTACCTAAATGACACTATTGCATTGTAACATTCTCTAATGACCGATGGATCGGGCCTATCGGGCTCGGTTGGGCCAGACCGGATAACCAAAGGGGTGAGTTGGGTTGTTGGGACCGCTGGTGGTGATTATTAGATTGAGCAGACTATCTTATTAGTCAAACGAGGTTTGTAACTCGCGCTTTGCTGCGGAGTCTAAATACATGCATAATATAAAGTTTCTATTACAGTGAAAAGTCTTTAAAATGTCTATTACATAAAGGTATCAACCGCAATGAAAGACCTGATTCGCTTGGTAGCAACTTGTGTACCACGCCATTTGAGTCTGTAAAGTTCACCATATGCACCCTGCTGCCGCGTGTGCCTACCCATCCCCTAGCCCGCCTGAACTACTCAAGCTGCAACCGAATTGATAAGTCAACCGGAATAGATCCAGCAGCACCAGCCTCATTTAGCCGCTCTTCGTACGCTTTTGGGAAAACTTGGAGATCCAGACCTGCATAACATTTTTATATAAATTAACGGCTGATATGCACAAAGTTCAAAGTTTCATTTAGCAGACATTTCAATTGAATGTACAACCATTAACCATAGCTATAAGGGCAATTTTAGCACTTTCTTATTTATTTTTACTAAGTTCCAGAAGCACTAAAAATTTCCAAAGCATCTCAAAATCAACCCCCAAAAATGACAATCTTAACTTTGAAGCTATGTGTTGCACCAATTGTTGTAAACTGTTGTCTGTATCACATGACAGAAGTATTCATATTATTTGAACTATTTAATGATGTATATATAAAAATATCATTTTCATCTAAACTTCTAAGCTACAGAATAGAGCTTGTCATGATTTGGTCAATTGGTCTTCTCACTGTTTCTTCTACACATATATGTGTACACATAAAGTAGTTGTATTTGTACTCATGCAATTTAATTCTTATTTGGAGTATAACCATTTGCATGAAAATAAGTAGTTCAACTTCCAATATTAAAAGCACAGCTTAACTGAAGGTGGTAAAGCACATTATGTGCAAGTTTTAAGCTATGTATCAGAGATGGTAAACACTACCCTCGAAAAAACCTTCAACGTATGAGTATAGTGTACCTGGTGGTTATAGCTGACTGTATGCAAGAGGATACAATCTGAAACCTTTGAGTATAGCTGAAATGCTCTCACTGCCACATATACCCACACTCACGGGCCGAACAGCAACAGCCACTAATCTTCATTGTTTTCCGGAATATCAGTGTAACCATCATGTTTTAAGACAGAATGCCTTTGACTTCTTTTATCAACCTGAGACGATCATTTTGTTGAAATAATATTATCATTCTATGATATCTACATATTCTAAAATGGTAACATCAGTATATTTTAAAATCGTACCTCCAAGATAGATTAATTTGCACTCTATGTCATTGTGATGATTTGTTGATTAATCTGCGATGATTGATTCCCGAACCTGTAGCAATAAGAATATAAAATTAAGGTAAAGGTTAGATGTAAAAGTAAGTAAAGTAAACGATACAACTAATCTCTATTGTAACTTTTTTAGGATTCTAATTTTTACTTGAGCTTTTATAGATTAGATGATCGTGAATAAGTAATAATTAAGCTTTTTTTTAAAACGAAACACGGTTTTCACGTGCTAGTCATATTTATCTAGAATCCAATAAAACCAAAATAATAATCGACTTACGCAACTCTTAAGCAACATGAACTATAAACACATCTAGATATGCCTTCTCACATTTCTATTGGCACTAATGCACTGCATGTGCGCCGTTGGTAGAATGTGTCGGGATAATCTTTTTCGCTTGTCAGTGTTGGAAGAAGGTTTACGGGTTGACGGTGCTGTCAATAATAATAAGAAAGAAAAACGCGTCTTTAAAACAAATGATGTAGCATAATGCGATAGGTAACACAGCGGATTAGGATCCAAAAAGAAAGCAAGAAAAGGAAAGTATATACCTTCATGAGAGGCAGAATTGGACCGATTATTTTCAGCGCCTAAACTTTGGCTTCCTGTGTTAGTTTCCACAATTCCTACTCTTATTACTCCACACCTGTTGTGGTGTATCGAGTAACCTTTCATGCTGTTTTCTGAATGATTCTGTTGAACCACTTATACTAAAAGATCGATTGGCATCACTGTTTCACCATTCAGTATGCGTTTTATCGTGCATTATAATTTGGAGTAAATGAACTCCATATAACTAATATAATCACAAAATTCCCTGCAAAAAATCAAATAAACAATAATGATTTCCATCACTTGTAAAGCCTAACATCAGTTTCGTTTGGTTGTATCTCAATGCATCAGTTTTGTTAGGTTACATCTCAATGCATCAGTTTCTTTTTATTTTGTCTTAATAGCAGCATAATCTATTCAATTCAGCATACACGTTTTCACACATGTGCACACACATCCAAAGATATGAATTAACATTAGAATCCATATGACAATTTTTAATAACAGATGCGGGTCAAAAAAAGTTCCAGACAACACCTGTACATATAGGAATGACTTTGAGTAATAAATTGACCCTCTATAGTAGTAGCCTAAGCCTAATGTCATCTTTGACTATGTGTTATTTTTCTATTGCATTTTAGATGTCCTTTTTGAAAGACCTCATCCTAACTTGTAGTTTGCTTAGGTTTTCATGCTCATATTTATTGAAACAACTAGCCAACGATTTTAGACAAATTATTTGCGAATAGTTTATGCACAATTATTTGAAGGACGTTATTCTGACTCTTCTAATTGAGTTTGTAGAAGAGTTAAATGATATTGGCAATGAGAAATCAGTCTAAACTATACGGTGGGGATAAATGAGAAAATTTACCCTTTTTATTCACTTCTCCAACTACAAACTCCATGTAAGTTCCTTCACACGCTTTCTTAGTTAGTCTTTTGCATCTTTCAAAGCCAGCCCCGCTCTCTCTCCCATGCAGCCTGAACATTTACAAATACTTGGTCAATGAATCTGTATATAGGTTAATTACCAGAAATCATAAGGTAATTATGACGCAATAAATACCATTTAAGTGCTTGTAGCTCTCGGGGGCGGCCTTCTGAAGACTCTTGTAATATGTTACCCAAATACAAGACCAAACACCAAACGTAGAAAAATATTTATGACATGTGAACCAAATATAATTCAAATTTTGACACCATTTCTGTAATGCAGCCGACACAATGTTTCACATATAAAAAAGATCAGGGTCACTTGTTTTTCTGTTGGACCATGTTAAAGCAACTGACACAATGCATCAGTTTACTGTGACAACACATCAGCCCCACATGTAGACCTATAAATCCAGGCGACAGGAGGCTGCTTATGGTTACGACTTTGACCTATTGTTCCATCTTTACTTTCCACACCCATCCCATTCGATATATCAGATTCTTAGACATATAAACGACATCAATGTTGCAACTCTAATATGCCTACGACTACTATTATATTAAGGCACTCTCTCGAGAGACACTTCTGATGGTGCTATACATATTACATCCCCATAATCAGCTGTCCCAGGACTCTTATAAGCGTCCGAATTCCAAAATACTTATTGCTTGTTTATTAAATTGATTGTATGCACTTGAGCCGCACGGTCAAGGTGGTAAGCAATTTGTAAGCCAAAAAACGCAATCTTATGTCCAACTATTTCTCTACTAATAGACCCAAACTTATCTAAACAGCAAGGGGGTGTTCGTTTCGGCCTATATAGCAGGTGTACAGCTTATGTTTTATAAGCCCACTTTTTGGTGGCTTATTTTCTAATTGTTGTGCTTATATAAATTTGTTATGACATAATGAACTTATATACACCAAAAAGTTTCAAAATAAGCCGCAAAAAGTGAACGCGTGAAACATAAGCCGAAACTCAAATGAGCCATAAGCGGGCTGTTTTGGCCTCATTTACAGTAACATGGGCCAAGTATGCATTTTAGTGATAAGAAAAGTAAGAATTATAAGGAATAATCATTAACAGAAGTAACATGCTATGAAATTACCTTGCCTTTAGAGCAACTGTTTCTCTTTGTTTCGTTCCAGCTTTCAACATTTACGCATAGCAACTGATATGCCACTTCCTAATTTTTTATCCGCAATACAAAAGACTGCCCAATTCACTAATTTACGACCTACAAAAAAACAAATGTGAAATAAGCAAATCCTTAATTCTACAGGGGTGTTTATTTTAGCTTTTATACGGATATTGTAAGCAGAAATAACCAAAATAAGGTATTGAAGTGTTTAGATAAGCTCGTAAGTTCAGTTTTAAGCTTAAGTAAGTCTATAACATGGTTTTTTGCCTATTCCGCCCGACCAAACAGTCTTTGCGCCGAAACAACAAAAAGACTACCACCCCGCAGTGAAGTAATGTTAAATTTGTAAGTTAAAGTGACCGCACTGTTGGTTTGAACAAAGACTTTTTGTGGAATTGGAAGAAGGGATTTCCTGTATTTCTTATTTCCTATTAATGGTCTTAATACCAGTTATAGTTTCTTTAATAACCACTGGTTCATATTTTGCGCTTATTACCAACAAACCATAATATGTCCTACTTCCTGTATTTCTTAGCTTCTAATAATGGTCTCATAATCATATTAAATCGGACTGACAATGATAAAAAAAAGGAATTTGCAGGATATCAAACAATCCTTATGGTTGACAAACATAATCTTTCACACAAAAGATGCATTGTATTTCCTATTTTTTAATAATGGTCCTAATAAGCGTTCACATGACATAAAAATAAAGTTCCACATCAAATAAAATGCCTCTTTTGAGCAGTTCCACATCAAATAAAATTCCTCTTTTGAGGTCGAAAAACTATCACTCAAATCAGACCCCCACTCTTTAAACACACCCGTTTGATATACTTTTGTAAATTAAAGTTATTTCCAGGAGCTTAATAAAGCTAAGAGATTCAAAAAGTTCATGTAAGACAGGATTCACAACTCCATACTGATTCAATTCATAATCTTATATGCTTAAATCCAATCCCTAATGCGAAGAGGCTGAGATGTGTAAATGTGGGTCAGGTCACAGAAAGATCAAAATTCCTCCATGGCTGCAAAAAAAACCCGATTGCATAGTATACAACAATCATGACAGCCCATTTGAAAAGATCACCTGAATCAAAGAAAATCTCACCTTTGTTCCTTCCCTTAATGTGGAACATAATTTATTTCCGCTTCCATTTAATCATCTCCATAATGCTAATATCTTTTGAAGGCTAGCTACAAATATCAAAAAATTCTAGTTAGGCAAATAAACAGAAATAGCAAATAGTATCTTACGGCTCCGGTTAAGTATAGTGGTCGAATAGACGAAGGAAAGGAGGTTTTCAGACCATTATCATAACAGAAATCAACATATGGAAAAGCGAAATCTAATTCCAAATATTCAACATCTCATAATCCTTTTCAAAACACAATATTAATTATAATTAAAAACCTTAGTTACCATACATAGCAGAAAAAGCTTACTGAGTGACCTCCACAGCGTTTGAAAGACAAAGACCAGCAAATTATCCTTTATGGGATTGAGCTCAACCCGATAAGACATTCTGTTTTCACCCAAACGTCTATCCCTATCCTAAGATGAAGGTCCATCGCTTCTCATCCTCTCGGTAGCTTGTTTCCTAGTTCAAATATCAACCTGCAAAATTAACTATTTTATTATCTAAACTAAAACACATCAACATCTATCTTTATAAGAAACGAAATCAATGAACTCGATGTACCTTGTATTGAAGTTTCCGGAGATAATTAATTAAAATATGCAATACCGCACACACTAATCTCTCATCCCCTAGATACAATATAGAAAACATCAGATCAGTTTGATTATGCAACAATACTTTGAACATTATCTCGTGATCACATATA
The DNA here is from genome assembly GCA_026074375.1 of Tanacetum coccineum. Classification (NCBI taxonomy): domain Eukaryota; kingdom Viridiplantae; phylum Streptophyta; class Magnoliopsida; order Asterales; family Asteraceae; genus Tanacetum; species Tanacetum coccineum. The sequence goes on from BQNB010070342.1 coordinate 19,092, forward strand.
AAAATTCATATCCAACAACTCCCATTATCAATTATCAGATCCAACATACGGTTAACTATTCCAAACACCCCTCATTTCTACGTACGTTAAGAATCGGTTTATAGTAGCAAAAAGGACTCTGATATAACATTACAACGTTTTGCTCTAAACAGGACATGAAACACTAATAAGCATACCATGAAGCAATACATAAATTGGGTAAAAAATGCCTACCTAAAACATATTGAACGGCCAACACCGCTGTATGATTGTCGCCGAAACATCGCACTATCACCGATCAAAAAAAGCTTAATCAAATTATCACCAACAACCTATTAAAAACACGAAAGTCAAAATCAAGTTAATATATAAAAACATATGAAAACAAAATTAAAAAAATCTACAAAAACCTAATAAAAAATCACTGCATATAAACTCTTCCATCGTTTTGAATTAGGTATTTTTAGAGAGATGTTGTTGTGTGTGTTTTTAGAGAGATGTTAGAGAGAGAGATACGAAAGTGTGGGAAGAACCGAGAGAGAGAGAGAGATAGAGATATGAGACGGTGGTGTAGGCGATGAGTTTTTTTTATATTAAAAACAATTGGTTGCCGGGTTTCAGGCGGGAATAGTAGTTTTCGGCGGATCGACCCAACACTCATTAAATGCATTTGGGTTGACCCGGTTTCCATTTTTAATAAAGTTAATAATTACCCCGTTTACACACAAAAGTGTCATTAGTCAAATTACCCCAAGCACGATTATCATGAATAAATTTACAAAGATTCACAAACTTACTAGTACGTTTAGCATAATGACTACATGATTAAAGAAAAATTTTGGTTGGGTTATTATTGTAGGGATGATTTGAATTAGGTGAATTAGATGTGACCAAAATTGTAGAAAATGAGAATGTGTTATCAATATAAGTACATAACTCTTTTCTGTTTGTTTTTATCTTTAACCACACTACCATGATCCACACCAGAGGGATGCACGAGCCGTGTGCTTGTCACTTCCCGAGAGGCTATGCGCATGATACCCTTTTGTAAAACTCAAAAAGGCTAGAGGAATGAACTCGCCAATACATTTATGCTTAATGTAAAACCATGGTGCAGACAATGGTAAACTTTGATTCCTCTTGATTTTTTAAAATTATTTTTTTAATGACAAGTTAAAAACATGCTTATGTAAAGTAGGTTATGTTGAATTTTAAAATTTTATGGTTGTTTTTTGTTTTTGTGTTTTGTGGTGTTTTATTTTATTTTTCTCCCCAGATTTAATATAAAAACCTTTTTCACGTTGAAAATCAACCACAATGGTCAGTTTATTAATCAACTAGAAAGACAATATAAGTTTGATGATGTAGATTATGTTGACCTAATTGATTGTGACATATTATCCATTCATAAGTTGGTTGGAATGCTAGAGGAACTATATTTAGGCGATGATATGATTTTTTTCCACTCATTATAGGATCCCTCGTCAGTCTTTGGATGATGTGTTGGTTTCTATAATAGCGGATGAAGATGTGCTCACACTATTGAAATGTGTGCCTAGGTTTAAAGAAATGGATGTTTATAAGTAAGTTGATGTATCATTGGTAGAACAAACACATAATGGATGTGAAGAGTAGTCAAGACAAGGGTGTAGTGACTGAAGAGATAATTGAAGATAATGTGGTTAGTGAAGCTGGAAAAGAAGAAAATTTGTTGTTGTGAGAGTGACAATATTCTAATGAAATGGGAAATGAGGAGAATCTTGTTGAGACTTCAACTCAAGCTTCAACTGTAACAATCCGCATTTTCACATCATTTTACGTCAATAAAGATCCAACTATTTATTTTAAACATTTACGCGTTCACTTTTAATTTTCAACGTTTAGTTAAATCGCGTAAACTAAAAATTAACATTCAACGTAAACGGACATCAAACAAATAAAATTTTACGTCAAGCAAGTGTTATATAATTATTACGAAGGTAATTTATGACTTTTCACTTTTTATTTTTATCGGTTACGTAAAGCGTTTACGTTTCGCAATAAAATACATTTATGCATTCGCGAAAGCACCAATACCCATCTATACTTCAACAAATACCTGCTTTTATACCCAATATCCAAAATTTTATCATTCCTACACTAAACCCCCACTTAGGCCGGATATACAATTGATAAAACACAAATAAAATCTTAAATTCTCACTAATGTCACCTCATTTTCTTTTACCCGACATGTAAACAACCTTAAACTCCTTCCTCATAAATTGTCTAATCCCTTTTGTCCATCTTGCTCCAAACCGTGTCCCTCCTTCTAGGGAGGAGGAGAACACATGTACTATTACCACTAAAATCAAATGGTTTTGTTAAGGTTGTTTCCTAATACTCCCACTATATAAAGAGTCATAATGCAAGACTTATTTACCTTTTATTTTGCAAGATAAAAATCAAACATATCCCTTTCGTTCTCTCTTAAAAGCTACGGCTCAAAAGTAGTAGAAAGAAAGTCATAGTTTTGATTCTAGCAAGGTTATAATCATACAAGTGTTCTTAGATATAATATATAAGGTGTATCAATGTGATTTGGAAGCTAGGGTTTTGATAATCAATGGTTTATAAAAAGGATTTCGGGTTGAAAAAACTAGGGTTTTGATTTAGTGTTTACATATTCATTCATTAACATAAGGTCCATTATAACCTCTACACTTTTGTAATTACTTCATTTGTTTATATACATATGGTTATATTGTTAATCACCACTTAAGATTTATTTTAGATTTAAGTACATTTTTGGTCCTTGTAGTTTGGTGCGTTTTTCACTTTTGGTCCGAAATTCAAAAAAGTTTTGATTTTGGTCCAAAAAGCATAATTTCGTTTCACTTTTGGTCCAATTCCGTTAACCCTGTCAGTTTAACTTATTTGATTGTATTAAATGACCGAAATACCCTCATTCTCATATTGTGAAGTTACTAAGTTACCCTCCCTTTTATCATTATTATTATTATTATTATTATTATTATTTATTTATTTATTTATTTATTTTATTATTATTATTATTATTATATCTCATACACATAAACACAAACACTTCTTCTACCTAACACAAAATCTCAAAACACTTTTGACATTCACGATTACATTAATTCCTTAGCCACTTCATGTCACTTTTGGTGAAATCACAAGTTGATAACTACAACCACATCCCCAATACCCAACATCAAAGTACACGATTACATTAAACATATAAAACCCATTTACATTAAAATAAATGTGTCTCCACATGTACTCGGAGGAGCAGCAACGCGGCTAATGGTGGAGCTTCGTCGGCGATTTACAACCATCTTTGTTATTGACATTGACTCGTTATTTAGTTTGGAGTTTTTGTTTTTGGTTTTTTAGAAATGAAATTAGTGTTTTTTAAATGGGTCTTTTCAAAAGACAGATTGGTTGTTATTGTGATAGTAAAAAAGAAATAGGTGAGAGTTGTTTGCTAATTAAGTGGTAACAAAAAAGTGTGTTCTTCTACCACCACCGCCAACCCCCATCGCCGCCAGCACCACCCAACCCATCACCACCACCACGAAACCGTCACTACCATTAGATCCGACCAGATCTTATCTTGGTTCGTCCAAATCCGCTTCTTTGGTGGTTTCGGTAGTTGTTGCCAGCGGATCCAGTTCGACTACCATCACACCGCCACTGTCACTTGGTGTTAGACGACCGCCTATGTTGGTGGCTGGATTTGGTAAAGAGATAAAAAGGCATGTGATCGTGAATTGTGTTTGTGATCTTGAAAAAAAAGAGATAAAGGTGTATTGTGTTAGTAGGGTCTATGGCGATTTGATGGCGGGTTTACTATTTGGTAGTGAGTTTGGTGATAAGTATGGTGTTTGGTGGCGGTTAAGTGAGAGCCGGCGAGATTCCGACGATAGTGGTCGTTGGTGGTGGTGGTTTTTTAGTTTTGTTTGTGTGAAGAGAAACTGAGATAGAAATAAAACTAATTAAGTGTTTTTTTATGTTACGAGTGAAAAGGAGGTGAGGTGAAGGAAGAGATGGAGTAAGTGTGTAAATGACAAAAATAATTCTATTTAACAGTCAAAAAAGTCAAATTGATGGGATTAACGGAGTTGGACCAAAAGTGGAACGAAACTATGCCTTTTGGACCAAAATCAAAACTTTTTTGAATTTTGGACCAAAAGTGAAAAACGCACCAAACCACAAGGACCAAAAATATACTTAACTCTTTATTTTATAAAGTTATAAAATAAAACAAGCATATTCATAATTGAATAAATACTTACACATGATGAAATGATGTTTAAGATATGTTAAATGCAAGAACATGTTTTATTTGATGTTATACAAGTGTTGATTAATTTATAAAGTCATTGAATAAATTAATTGTTAAAAGTTATTTATAAAGTTTATAAATAAATAATTGATGAGGACATTTTATTTGGACCTTTAGATATAAGTTGATGGACATAAATGTGAGGACATAAAATATACACAAAATGTGTTATTAATTAAATTAGAGGACTTATAATAATTTAATTATGTTAAAAGTTTATAAAACAAAATTTATAAAACTATATTTCAAGCAGTTTGTATAAATTGTAAACCTATGAATTTTTATAAATTATATACTCTACTGGTTTAAATAGTACATTTCATGAGGATTCCGTGCATATAAGAAACTCGAAAAACGGAGCTATAACGAAGGATTTATGATCTTTACGAGATTTCGATAATTAAATATATAAAGTGTTTTTATAAAAATTATTTTATAAAAATTGTTACTGTTTCGAATCTGATAAAAATTTATGATGATTGATCATTTCAATAGGAAACCGTGGATATAAAGAACGTTGAAAACGGAATTAAAACGAAGGAGATACAATTTTCGCAAGATTAAATATATAAAATTAGTTTTATAATAACAGTTTGAATTTATTGTTCGAGTATTTTATTTTGATAGATTATCTCGTAAAGAACATGTAAAACGGAGCTAAAATGAGCAAGTTACGAGTTTTTAAAGATTTGAATGCACTATTTTTATTTTATGCATTTACATAAAAATTTCAAAGCTGTTGGAAATATAAAAAGTGGTTTATGAGTGTTTTCGGGTCCATTTAGGCTATAAAAACCTTAAGAAGTGATAAGTGTAAAATACACATATCCATTTGTACCTAAAATAACCCAATTAAACCCAAAACAAACCAAAAATGGCAAAAATGTGCTTGTATTTGAGTTCTGTGTGTGCAGGTACGGATATATCAGAAATCACAAGAAAAACGTCAAAAAGGGGCAAGCACGGACACGAGAATCAGAAGAGTACAAAAAGAAGCCAAAGATTCAAAGCCGAAGCCAGAAATGTCAAGCCTCAGTCAAATCCAGTCAAAATGGTCAAACATTGGTCAACAAAAGTCAACCAATAAAAGACAAAACCCAAAAATACCTTACCCGGATCCATTTGGCCCAAAAGCCCATTCATAAGCCCAAGTTACTAGTCCATTCTCTTTTTAAATAAACTCCAGGGACCAAACTTGCAATTTCCCAAACTGTTTTATAACTAGAAAAAGGGACAAAAGAAGAGAAGGACTAGTATTGTCATCACCCCAAAGTTTCAACAGATTTAACTGTCAAAAAAAATGGGCGCCAAAGGCTTTTTACTGTTCATCGTCACCTACAAAAGTCACCATCTTAGGTAAATCAAGGGGCAAATGAGAATTAAAGGGTCCATTAGTCAATTCAAGAGCTCTCTAACACAAATGAAGGGTCAAATCAGTCATCTCAATGGACTACTTAAGCTCACACTCAAGCTCAAGCCACGTCATCAATGGTGAAAGCACAAGGATTGATGGGATTTTACTCTAAATGATCTCACAAAAGAAGCACACTGTCACATCAAAGAATGACACGTTGGCAATCCTAAATCACACACAATGTGATCCAACGGCTTAAAATAGAGATCAATGATAAATGAAGAATCAAGGGTACGGATTGGAAGTTTGGAAAGGGATTCAAGAGGGCTAGAATCTTCCCTAGATGGCTATAAAAGGACCTCTCACTCACACACATCAGAATCTTTTTTCTAGTTTATTTTAGCTTAAGTGTAGTCTTTTTTCTAAAAAGCTTTTTGTAATTTTCCTTTCAAAATTCAGTTGTAATTTTCATTGATATAATGTAATCAGAAGTTTCTAGTTAATGAAAAAGTAGTGTTTGCTTTTAATCTCTCTTTTATTCTTAAGCTATCAATAAGCAAATCTGTCCTATAAGCCCTCAATAAGCTTCTTTAAGCTCTTATAGCTCTCATGAGTCTTTAAGCTCATGATAGAGCTCAATTAGATTTAATCTTACCTAAACTTCTTAAAATCAGCTTAAAAATCTTAATACCTTAAGCATAATGGATTTAAGCTTTTTGGAAGGGGATCTAGCTATGGATGAGATCCCATGGACTTTTACCCTAGCTTATTAATAAGCTAGGGAGCTTGTAGCTGCCATATTTGGTTCCTCTTGTTTAGCTAGAGGCTTAGTAAGTTTCTCTTTAATTTCTAGCTTAAATAATTTTCTTATTGCTTGTTATTCTTAGATTTTCTTACTTGCTTATTCAAACTGCTTATTAGTACTTATTTGTTTTTCATCTAGCTTATTAGTCATATTAGTTAATCTGTTTTTGCTTTTCATAGCTTAAATCATAATTGTCACATAAACCTTAAAAAAATCAAAAATAGCTTAAATCCTAGATTAGTACTTATTTAGTTGTTAATTTAGGTTAATTAAGTTAGTTATAAGCTAGAAATTATCTGGTTATCTAGTTTTAATCAATGGATTTGCATTCCAAAGCTTTTCTTAAATCTGTCATGTCCTAAAGGGGTGTTTGGTTTAAGTTGGTTTGACCACAAAAAGTCAATACTAGTTGGTAAAAGTTTTTCAAACAGTTGAGTTTTTCTTAAATAACAAGTTTCCAAAAGATGGCAAAGCTTAGTTTGCTGATTTTCAAAAGTTATGGCTTATAATGATGACTCCAGCACCAGGGTACTTTTAGGGTTAAAGTTAGATGGCTTATTTTTGAGATAGGGACTCTAGGCTTTGATTGTGCTTAAATCTAGTTTTAACACACTCATTTGAGAGTGTATAGAGTAGTGGTAACCACTAGGTTGCCTGCACTCTTGTTCTTTGTGGTAGGTCAAGTGCATCAGCAGCACCTTCAAGTGAAGGCACTGCTGATTTCTAACTTAATTTTAAGCTAGCATTCGTAGGATTTAGGAGCTTATTCTTTAGTATCATATAGTCTAGATATAGCTTAGTATAGATTAGAGTTTAGTTTTCATTTTTTCAGCTTAAGTTTCTAGCATAATCTTGTTTTTTGAAAGTAACTAAAAATACCAAAAACACCAAAAACAGTAGCAGTTTTAAAATGAGCTTTTAAATTCTTGTTTTTACTTTATAGGTCTAGATTTTAAGGTTGAAATTGGTTGCTTATTAGTTGTTTGATAAGCTAGTAAAAGATAAGCTTCTGGATTGGCTTATTGAGCTTGTTGGCTTAATTGGATTTTGTGTACTTTTACTTATTTCTTGAGTTTGCCATTTTGTTCTTTAATTTCAGCTATAATCTAGTGTTTTAATTTCTATTTTCTTTGCTAATCTAGTTTAAGCAAGTCATAAGCTGATCTGTACAACTTTTGTTTTTAAGTTTGGACTTAAAATGAGCTTTTTACAGCTTATTTAGTAAATCCATAGGGAAACTAGCCCTTACTAAAGTCAGCTTATTCATAAGCTCTTTTAGAGCTTATTTGTGGTTTTCAATACTAAGTGCTTTTGATAAAATTGTTCACTTCCATCTGTTCTCCAACTTTGTTTTTTCAAGTTATTGATTTTAAGCATTTTTTTTAAATTCAAGTGCTTAAGGACTAGTTTTGTAATCGGGGGGTAGCCTCAAGGTAGGATTTGTTAACTTTTTAGTTTTAGTAGTTGTCTCTGTTAGTCCTTTAGGTCCTTGCATCGTTAGTCCTTAGTTTAGTTATTAAATATTTTAATTAGTTTAAATATTAGAAAAATCATATCTTTAAATCTAAAAAGCCAAAAATAGTAATTCTTTTTTCTAAAATTTTCTTTTTACTTATTTTACTTAGGAAAAATACAATTTCAATTATTTTCTAATTTTTATATTTTTTTAGGATTTAATTAGTTTTAAATAGTTTTTAATTCATATTAAATTCAAAAATAAACAAAAAAATATTTTTCTTTTTCTTTAAATTTTCTTTTATCCTAATTTAGGTTTAGAAACTTAGTTTGCAATTGTAGGGTTTAATTTTAGTCCATTTGCTTAATCGTCGTGTTTTATTTGTTTCACGTATTTGTTTAATTGTTTAATTGCCTTTAATTATTCAATTTTAATTGTTGCATTTTATTTAGTAGATATAGATTATCAAAAATATCTTTGCTTCATTCAAATCAGAATCCAAGCTTAAACGAGGTTTCAATTTCACTAGTCGTTGGGGAAACGACCCGGGTGATCATACTTACCCGGTTAAATATACGTATTATATATTATATTATATATATTTTTAAGAGTGAATTTTCCTTAGGGAATTTTCTTAATTGCTCTTGTGGAATATTATTTTTATAGTATATTTTATTGTGTATCTAAATTGCAATACCAATGACCAATAACTATTTATACTAATGTTTGACTTGCAGACCAAGAATATATTAGAGGATAAATAGGCCAAAGCCCGTTTGTTGGTTTAGGATTTATAAGGTTTCATAAGTAGTCACCATTATAAATTATGAATGAATAAGACATAACACCTCACGGGGTTTACAATAATTAACATGGTAGCGGAGCGGGTCTGATCCTCAGACCTAGGTGGCTACGTTGAGCCGCCTCCTCTATGCCACCCCATCAAACTCTAATTTCCGCCTTTATCAAAGAAAAAAAACTATTTCCTAAACAAAACAAAAAAATTTCAGCCCTTACTTTATCCTCTAATATTTAACATGGTGAAAACCCTAGATACCCTAAACTCACAAATCGGTCTTGGGCCTATTTATCCTATAATGTGTAAGACATTGAATAAACCCATAGGTATAATTTTAATATTGACCATTATTTATAATGATGAGAACCCTATATACCTTAAACCCATAAACCGGCCTTGGGCCTATTTATCCTCTAATACTCCCCCGCAGTCTGAGCGGTGAAATACGCGAAAGCTCGGACTGAAACAATAAATCTATATATGCAACAAATGTTCCAGCAAATGATGCTTGGTCAAACACCTACGGTTGGCTCTGGTTTTCTTAGGATTCAGTGATATAAGCAAGATCAAGAAGAAAACGTACATCTTCAGAAGCTGCACCACATATTTACAGCCTTTTTGCCTGTCAATTCTGCAAATAGCTATGACTTCAAACCTGCGATCTTATAAAAATTCCAGTGTCATTTACCGGTTAGACCAACAAATCTGGTTCACAACTAAAATAATTGTCTTGATTACTTACCTAGGCCTCATAAGTTATCATTGTTCTGTCCGAGTGCAAATGATCCATAACACAATGTACAACCTTAAAAAATAATCACTAATGTCAGATTCGCCTAAGGATTGTAAATAGAAACAGTTTACTAAGAAAGTAAAAATGATTTTACATACTACTATATGGCTTAACTTTTCTCTATTCTAATAATTATAGACTTGGGGCCAGCGTCAAATCGTGTCATGATCAGGATACGAATATGAGAGTATTCATTGACATGGTTATGAATAACAATTACAGTAATTGTTAACAAATTCTATTTTAGGCTGTCTTACAGAAATCATTCTCTCTTTCTTAAATAAAGTTCAAAGTTAAATTACATATCCATCTGTTATCATAATCACAATAATACTAATAACATCAATTTCCATCTGATTTCTTTACTTGACATTAGAAAGGGTATTTTGAATTGGACAACTAATCCTTGTCCTCCCAAACTACATACACGGTTAGACAAAATCACATTTTTT
>BQNB010070343.1:0-33157 GCA_026074375.1 Tanacetum coccineum
AAAGTCTCACGAGGACCCCCGCATTTTTCACAACAAGGAAATTGTTGTGGAAAACTTGGTGAAGTTTATGGAAAATTATTATCAAGGTTTTGATTGAAACACATGTCCTGATCGTAGACAAACGAAACTTGAGGTGAACAATCGAAACCACAATGAGCATCATTCCCACATGACTCATAAGTACACCATTGACAAAATAAATCGCCTAACGGATCTCCACACCCGTAACAATAACGTTGGTCGATTTGTGGAGGACTTTATGAAAAAATTTCACTAGGGTCTTGATTATAGACAAATGGTTCTTGAGGTGTATAACCAAAGTTAGGATTGTCGTTGAATGACTCAGCAGAGTGAGTTTGGGGTTGTTGAAGTGAGTTGTAAAAATCTTTAAAATGTGTTGGGTTTGGATAATTATCGAATAATTTTCCATCTTCACCACAACATAAAGAACAAACTTCAACCATAAACTTTCTTCTACACCGATCACAATTACATTGTCGACAATATAGACCACCAAACGGACCTCCACACTTGGAACAATTACGTGGGGGTTGTTGAGATGAGTCGGGGGTTTCATCATAAGAGATCGGATTAGGATCACGAACAAAATTATCTACGGAATTAAACAACAATGTTCTCTATTATACAACGCTCCACAAGAAGAACATTATTTAAACCTATACAGGATGATAGAATTAAAGAGGGATAAAGAGAAGAATTAAACAAAATGGGGTTAAGAAGAATATTTTTTTAGATTTTTATGTATTAAACAAGAGAAAATATTTTTGGGACCGATAAATCAAAGGTGCACGGTAGATCTCTAAAAAACGCATAAAGAAGCGGAGGAGCAGGAAAGCGCGAAGCTATTAAAAACCTTCTCCTTTCGGGTCGAAGTTTGTCGGATCAACCCTCCTTATACCTCTCTTATAGTTTGTAATCTAAAGGTGAGCTGATTTCACAAGTGACACAACGGTTGTTTTTGTTGTTTTTCAATTTTTTGGTATTTTTGATTACTTGAAAATATTCATAAATGAAAACGATAACTTCACGGGGAAGGGTCTTTAAACACTAATCTTCGAACGAAAACACGAGAATCGCACACACCTCCCCGACATCGGCGCCAAAAAATTGATTCTTAAAATTAACTACACTTATATATATAACTTAATATACATATATATATAATTAAAATCAAAATATCAAATGATAAGAGAGAGTAAGTATTCCGTAAGGCTTCTAAGAGATTACTTTTATCCAAAGTAAAATCCAAAACCTTCCCGGGTCGTTTCCCGACGAGGCGTGAATTGAAAATCGAGGTTAAGTTCGTGATCGAGTGATTGAATGATCAAATTTTTGATTTGGGATTCTATTTCTACAAATAATATGCAAAAACAAACAAACGCAAGTAAACAATTAAAGCAATTAAAGATCGAACCTAAAAACGTTAACGGGAATTAAAAACGCGACTCTAAAACCTAAATTATCAAATTTAAACCTTACAAAATTAAATTTAATTATTAAAGGTCCTAAATGATAAAAGAAAATTTTTAAATAAAGAATTATATTTTTTTGACTTTTACATTTTTTTTATTATGAATTAAAAACTGATTTAATCTAAAAATATTATTAAAAATATTTAACTAACTTAGAAAATTCTGAAAAATTCAAAAAAAGTACTTCTAACTACTCTGATCCTAGGAAAAATAAGATGAGCAAAACAACTTAGTGAAATAAGCAGGAAATAAGCTAAAATAAGCTGCTAGGCTAAATGGCTAAAATGACCTTAAATAAGAAATAAAACAAACTATAACTGAAAAAGTCCCAAGGGCAGATGGTTAAGTGTGTTGGTGTGTGAAGGGGAGGTCACAGGTTCGACCCCTGTGACCTCTCTTTTTTTTACAAAACATTTTTTTGGTTTTCTTTTTTAAAAAGCTATAAAATAAGCACAAATGAAAAACTTTAACAAAGGAACTTTTTATAAATCTTAAAAATAAGCTAGTAATAAGCTAATTGCAATGACAGATTGGCTTTTTTAACTAAGTTACATAAAAGCTAAACTGTTTAGCTTTTTTAAACACAATAAGCAAATGAAAAAGGCAAATAAGCTTAAAACAGATGAAGCCCTAAACCTAATAAGCAAATAGGATTAAAAATAAGCAAAGAAAATAAGCTGAAAGGGACTGAAAAGCACTAAGACAGAATGCATTAAAAACAGACAAGCAGGCTAACAAGCTACTTTCTAAGCTAAATTTAAGGGGCTTAATGCACAAGCTAAAGGCTAAAAAGTGAAAACATATAAAGCTAGTACTACTGAGAATAAGAAAAAGCAAAATCTAAGCATTTTGAAAAACATTTAAGCTAATATAAAAGCATTTAAAAAGGGCTGTTAAGCCAGATTTTTGATTTTTTTGAATTTGGTAAAAACTAAATAAGCTACTTGCAGCCTACATTTTTAGCTAGTAAATGAGCTTATAAAACTAACATAAGCTCAAACATATCTAACCTATACTCTAATGAACTTGTGCAAGAAAAATCATAAGCTAAAACACACTTAAGCTTATCTAAATTTGACAATAAAAAAAAGGCTTTGAGACTTTTAAAACTTGCATACTACCTGAACTACAAACTGAACTTAACAGATTTTTGGCAAACTTGAGACAACAAATGCAAACCTATACTACTTTATTCTAATGCATTTTAAGACTTACATGAAGCATAAAAAAGATAACTAAAGTGCATTTTATAAAATCTAAGCTATAAGCAGTTTTAAATGAGCAACAACATCACAGTTTTAAACCATTTATGCAAAAGACCATGAAAATGAGTTTTAGACTTTAAAAACTTATAAAAGCTGTTACTAAGACCTATTTTAAGCTAATCAAATTTGGTTTAAGAGCCAAAAGGCTGACTAGCAGTACTAACATCAGTTAGTGCTGCTATGCCAAACACTCCTTTAGATTTTGAAAAACTCATTTTAAGCTAACAAAACAGATTTTAAAGAGTGAAAAGTTAAAACCAGATAAGCATAATCCTATTTAAGGACATTTAAGCACTTTCTCAAAACTAATAAGCATTCAACAAGTAGCAATCTCAATAAGCAGTTTAAGCTAAATTCAAACAGATTATAGAGAAGTCTAAGACTAATGACATAAAAACAATAAGCAATCTATGTAAAGCAATAATAAGCAATATAAAACAGAAATAAGCAACAATAAGCAAGATTAAGCAGATTAATAAGCAGTAGAATAAGCTAACAGTAAATGAGCTAAAAAGGTAAAAATGAAACTTACAAGGCCCTTTGCTTAAACAAGGGTATAAAAGGCTCTTAGAGCTATTCAACAAGCTCTAGCTTATCATAGATAAGCTAGTGTGGTCTTAAAATCCCTTCCAGGTTTGGCTTTTCTTCCAAATTAAGCTATGGTATTTGATGGGTGATTTTTGAGTGAACTTTTCTTAAAAACTTAAAGCTGTGAAAAAGTCTAATTTGCTTTATGAAAATAGGTTATATAAGATCTTATTAGAGCTTATCATAACTTATAATTCATTAACATAAGGTAAAACAAAATTTTGCAATAAAACTTGAAATTTCATTAATACTTAAAAACTTTTACAAGACTTAAAAAGAAAATACAATAAGCTGATTAACATTAAGTTAAAAATACAATAAATAAGCTATTCTAAACTAGATTAAAACTAGATATCCCTACTGTGTGAAAACACACACATTTATATAGTCGTTTGAGCCCTTGTAGGTGTGTTTCTTGTATGAGTGCTCTCAAAGCCTTCAATTCTAAGCCCTTAATTTCATTTTGTGTTTCTTTGAACCCATCTCAGCCTTTGATTTGATTTAAAGTCCCATCAACCAATACCCATTCATGGGATTGCCATCGTGGTAATTTGTCTTCTTCTTAGGGGTGGGTTAAATTAGTTTTGTTTGGTTGTGGGGAATAGGTTAAGAATCTTTGTCGTCTGGTTGCAGGGTGACAGAGGAGATGAATAGTGTGAGGGAGGTTTTGGCGGGAAATGTATATTTGGGTGCAGGGTTAACGGGAGTTAGGAGTTAGGGACTAACGGTGTAAAGATTAGGACTAAGGGTGAAATGGTTTAGGGACTAGAGGTGTAATAGTTTAGGGACTATCTTTGTTAGTCCCCAAGGACTAACAATGTAAAAGGCTTAAGGGTTTATGGTTATAGGCTAGTGGGCTTATGAACTTGGGCTAGTTTAAGTGGTTTTGAACTTTGGGCTTTTTAAACTATAAGGCTTATAGATAAGGCTTTTATGGGCTGACCCGACCCATTTTAACCCCCTTGGGCGCACGGAGTTGGTCATTTAAGATCGTCACACGTCTTTGGCTTCGTCTATTGACTTGATTTTTAACTTTTCAATCTCTTTCCATTCCCGTGTCAGTTTGTCGGTTTTTGCTTTGCTTTTGTCCCTTTAGTGATATCCAGTTACCAGCACAGTTTATACAAAGCAAAACAAGACATTTATTTGGCATTTTTTATGTCCATTTTGGTCATACGGCTCATTTTAATAGGTAAAAGGATGTGTTATTTAAGAAATACCAAAAATCCCCCATACTAAACTATTGTCGTATCCTCACGCAATGCTATAAGTAAACACTTTAGAAAACCAAGACTCTCAATCCCTCCTGACTAATTACCTCGAAAAGTAGCTAAGTGTTCATCAAAAGGGATTAAGAAATCATGAGTTTTGAAAAGCCCCGTTTTGACCATTTTTAAATATTTACACTTATTACCACATATATTTTTGTATTTTTCCTTTTTCTCATTTTTTATACTTTTCTTTTTAAGAAACTAACTAGAATGTATAGACTTTCGTTATGTTCATAACTTTAGGGTCATAGAACAAGAAGCACTTCAATCCTAAAATGCCCAAAAAAAAGATAAATTCATCGTCCCCGATTTTTCACTTGTCCCAAACCAAGCTTAAAAACAAAATCACCATTAAATATAAGTTAAGATGCTAACACTACTCGTACTTATAACTTGTAAAACTTTTCACTCCCGACAATTATTATATCTCAGGTGAATGTGCTTATTTCGAATTTCAACCATGGATCAACCTTTTTAAGAAAATTGCAATATTTCTATGCTTTACGTTCCACCCAAGAATCATGATTTTAAAGGCGAGATCATTCCATGTAGCGACTTTCTTCTTGGCAGCTTAGGTGACCAATTTTGACTTTTCACGCTCTTTCCATCTCGTGCTCGGTTTTGTCGGTTTTGGCTTTGTTTTTGTCCTTTAGTGAATATCCGTTACCTGCACAACACAAATAGCAAAACACACATATATTTGGCATTTTATGTCCGTTTTTGGTCATTTAGGCTCGTTTTTATAGGTAAAAGGTATGTGTAATTAAGCACATACCAAAATCCCCCATACTAAACTATTGTCGTGTCCTCACGCAATGCTATAAGTAAACACTTTAAAAAACCAAGACTCTCAATCCCTCCTGACTAATTACCTCGAAAAGTAGCTAAGTGTTCATCAAAAGGGATTAAGAAATCATTAGTTTTGAAAAGCCCCGTTTTGACCATTTTTAAATATTTACACTTATTACCACACATATTTTTGTATTTTTCCTTTTTCTTATTTTTTATACTTTTCTTTTTAAGCAACTAACTAGAATGTATGGACTTTCGTTATTTTCATAACTTTAGGGTCATAGAACAAGAAGCACTTCAATCCTAAAATGCCTAAAAAAAGATAAATTCATCGTCCCCGATTTTTCACTTGTCCCAAACCAAGCTTAAAAACGAAATCACCGTTAAATATAAGTTAAGATGCTAACACTACTCATACTTGTAACTTGTGAAACTTTTCACTCCCGACAATTATTATATCTTAGGTGAATGTGCTTATTTCGAATTTCAACCATGGATCAACCTTTTTAAGAAAATTGCAATATTTCTATGCTTTACGTTCCACCCAAGAATTATGATTTTGAAGGCGAGATCATTCCATGTAGCGACTTTCTTCTCGGCACATCCCAGCCGAGACCGGCTTAGGTGACCAGGCTTTTGACACCCCACAGAGAATAGTATCGGAACTCACGGACCTTCGGTTTCAAAAACTCTTAGGCTTCCCGTTAAATAAACAATTCATTTAGAAAAATCACAAGTTAAAATGAAATAGTCTTAGTTCAAAAGCATATTTAACTTTAAGAAAAAGAGATTTTCCCTATATTTATTAAATCACATATATTACACTTAATATAATTATACATCCTTTAAACGAAGGAAATCCTCGACTTTTTTGAAGCCTGCAACATCGGTTGTGCGCCGGAAAAATGCAGCAAACTTTTATCAATCTCGAATTATTACTATGTGCCTTATTTAGAAGACTGCAACATCGGTTGTGAGCCGACAAGATGCAGTAAACTTTTATTAGCCCATAGTTTTTATTATTATTATTATTACCTCATTTTTCATTTTTTTTGCACTTTATATTACCACGATATAGATAAAATTTCTTTTTAGAAAATTTAAGTATAAATTTGAACTAAGACTAAATAAATTATTGTTATCGACTATAAAAAGAAAATCATTGATTTAAGTTTAATTTTCGAAAAGAGCACGTATTATTAGTCCGATTAGAAGCTCATGGGAGAAAAAGGCACAAACTACACTTATGAGCTCTTAAGATTTCCAACTAATCCTTGTTTAGCATCTTACTTATAATTAACTCTATCATTTTTCGTTCTTCGCAAATTTAAAATCTTTAATAAAAAGATCCGCGAATGCTTAGTCAAGTCTATAACGGTTAAGGGACAAAGGTAAGAGCTCAGCTCGCTCGATCGAGTCAAAATTTATTCTTATTCTACCTAAGTCAACATTGTGATAAAAACACTTATTTTATTTTTGAAAAAAAAATTATTTTTTTTGTATTTTGGTGGTAAAAACGAGATTACGTGAAAACAACGACTGCAAGCACAATCAAATCGATAGATCCCCCTCGTACTAGAATTTAACATTGTCCTCAATGTTTTAAGAAGGGTCTTTACGTAAATCTAAAGCCATTTATTAAGTATGCTCAAAGATAAACGTTAGTCGATAAGATTTAGGATATTGGATTCCTATAATCATGCTAAGGATTGAAGCTCGAGTGAACGAAGGACAAAACCACGAGCACGAGAGGCTTCATAATCCAGGGCAATCCTGGACATACAACAAAAACCACAAAACACGAGAAAGGAAGAGGCGATCCTCCTCACAACACACTTATTCATTACTACTATTATAATTATATTAGGATAAGCATGGGTTACCACCCACGAAGTGCTTGTTTATTAATGAGTCACTAAGCTTGACTCGTCCCCGAATTTAGTTGTCCATGGGGAAAGTTTGGAGGTCCGGGACAACCACAGGTGATATGTCCCCTCCAAAGTAGTGCTTGAGTCTATGACCGTTCACCTTGAAGTTTGGCCTGTCAGTTTGAGATAACTCAATGGTGCCATAAGGGAAAACTTGAGCAACGGTGAACGGTCTGGTCTAACGGGTTTTGAGCTTGCCCGAGAAGATCTTTAATCGAGAATTGAAGAGAAGAACTCGATCACCAACGTTGAAAACGCGGTTCTTAATCTTGGAGTCATGAATCTTCTTTGTTTTCTCTTGGTAGATTAAAGAGTTCTCCTTGGCTTGATCACAAAGTTCATTTAATTCATTCATTTGAACTTTTCGGTGATCACCCGCGGTCTTAAGGTCAAAATTACAATGTTTCAAGGCCTAATAGGCCTTGTGTTCAAGTTCGATAGGAAGATGACAAGCCTTTCCGTACACTAGCTTATATGGAGTGCACCCGATGGGTGTCTTGAATACGGTACGGAAGGCCCACAAGGCGTCATCTAACTTATCGGACCAAGAAGCACGGTTTTTACCTACAGTCCTTTCCAAGATACGTTTCAAACCACGATTGGAAACCTCAACTTGCCCACTTGTTTGTGGGTGATACACGGTGGAGAGACAATGAGTAACTCCGTATTTAAGCATGACCTTTGCAAATTGGTCAATGCAAAAGTGGGTACATCGATCATTTAATGATAGCACGAGGGGTCCCAAATCGGGCGAAGAGAGATTTTAAAATTTTGCAAACAACTCGGGTGTCATTGGTGGGGAGCGCTTTTGTTTCAACCCATTTCGACAAGTAATTGACGGCCACGAGTATATACTTGTTCCCTCGTGAAGACGGGAACAGTCCCATAAAATCGATACCCCATACGTCAAAGATCTCGCAAACTTGAATTGCATTTTGAGGCATTTCATCACGTTACCAGATTTTGCCTTGACGTTGACAAGCGTCACACCGTGTGACCAAGTCATGGGCATCTCGGTAAATAGTAGGCCAATAAAATCTAGAATCAAAGACTTTCTTAGCGGTGTAGTTGGCATCATGATGTCCCCCGGTGGGTCCATTATGGCAAGCCGTGAGGATATCAACGGCTTCTTGGCCGGAAACACAACGCCTAATCGTCTGAGCTCTTTCCTATTTTCTCAGAATCATCCTCAAACGGATCCAGTTCGGGATAAATGGTGATCACCCCGTTACCAAAATCAACAACTCCTTTAGCTAGTCTCAGGAATGAAATATTGATTGAATATGATTGGTAATGATTGCATTTCGTGTATACTTGCAACAAAATGATGAAATAATGATTGAATATGATTGGTAATGTTGTAAATTAAGTTATTACAACTTATTTGAGTGTTGGTGGAAGTTTAAAATGGATAAATATCGAGAAACAGGTCATGGTTTAGTATTTTGCTCGGGTTAGGGTTTCTAGGTTTCATTTCATGAAATCTTATGAAATGAGGATGATTATAGAATGTAAATGAAGTATATGACTTGTTTGTAACTTGTACTTGATGGATTATACAAGATTCCTTGGGAAAACAGAGGTAAAATGGCTATTTGAATATCGTGCATTAATGACTTGTACATTATGCTTTAAAGGACTTGTACCTTATTTTGGAGGGAAAGTATATTCAAATGAGATGTTATATGACTTGTATATATGCTTTAGTAGCTTGTACATTCGCTTTAGATATTAATCTTTCATGGAATTAGGGTTTAGAGGTATACGATAACAGTTTAAAGCCCGTCTTGATATAACGTTGCGAATGGTACATTATATGAGTAATTCACTTTGTAATAATGATATTAAGATATTGACTTGACATGTTATGATGTTTGCTTGACATATAAATAGATATAGATGGCATAGGTGGGTTGCGTGAGCTCATCTACTTTAGTTATGCAAGTTACATTGCATATTGAGATATTGGCAATGCAAGTAATGTAATAAAGTAAAAAATTTCCCCGTACAATTGTGATAATAGTAAAATAGATTGATTTTGCATTTGATGAAAATTCTGGGTTGTTATAGAAGTTTTCTTGAAAGAGGTTATTCGTCTACACGGAATACTAAAGTCAGTGTTGAGTGATCGTGACCCATTGTTTTTGAGCACGTTCTGGAAGGAAATATTTTCGTTGCAAGGTAGTAAACTTAAGTTTAGCTCTGCGTATCATCCTAAAACCGATGGTCAGACCAAAGTAGTTAACCAGAGCCTTGAAACCTACTTACGTTGCTTTGCTGCTGAGCAACCAAAAAACTGGTCTTTTGGCTACCATGGGTAGAGTTTTGGCACAACACATCTTTTCATGTCTCCATGAATACCACCCCTTTTGAAGTTGTCTACGGAAAAACTCCACCCACACTCTTGAAGTATGTGCCAGGAGAAATTCATTGTGAAGCTGTGGTAAGTGATCTTCAAGACAGAGATGAGGCTTTAAAACATCTCAAGTATCATCTGGATAGAGCTCAAGAGCGTATGAAAAAATCAGCTGACAAACACCAGCGAAAGGTTGAATTCGCTATCGGAGATTGGGTATTCTTGAAACTAAGGCTGCATCACCAACAGTCTATTGTGCGACACATCTACCAGAAGCTGGCAGCTCGTTTTTATGGGCCATTCCTCATCATTGATAAGATTGGAAATGTTGCTTATAAGCTCCAATTACCCAAGTCATCTAAAACTCATCCAGTTTTCCATGTTTCACTCCTCAAACACGTTGTGGGCAATGATCCAGTAGAACCCACCCTGCCTCAAGGCCTGGAAATGGACTCGTCAACCTCCTCCCTTACAGAAAAGTGTTTGGTTATCCGCGAGGTTACCAAGAAAGGAGAAAAGGTACCATAATGGTTGATCCAATGGCAACAAGGTACAATCTAGGATGCTACATGGGAAGACGCTAATGCTATCCAAAATCAATTCCCAAACTTCAAACTTGAGGACAAGCATGTTTCTTACGATGCCGGCATTGATAAGGAAAATGACAATATACAACCTTTGGATATACCCGCTGGACCGGGAACTTGGACAGTCTATAAAAGGAAGAGATTTAAGAAAGGACAAGTAAAGAGGTAGAAAGACAGAAAGTTGTTATAATGATGAAAGAGAATGGATGAATAATATATAGTCACAGGTTCTTGGTGAGAGGGGCATGTTTCTAAGTGTATGTTCTTTTGATTCGGCTTATTAGCTTGGGCAGTGAGAAATCCACCTAGTTGGTTCCTTACTGAGTTTGTCTTTCATATTTCTAGTCAATAAAATCATCCAGTTGTAATTACTTCAGTTTACACAATCTTTGTTTTATCTTAATAGAGGGTTAAAGAGACAAAGGACAAGCAACAGAACTGAAACCTCTAAGAAGACGTCTACCTCGAAAGAATCTTCTAAAGGGAAATATCCAACCACCTCTTCTAAGTTTGGCAAGTCTGCAAAAGAATAAGTTAAAGAGCCGATCTTTGTACAAGACTTTGATTATGCTAAACATGATGATGCTGAGTTTGACAATACTGATATGCTAATAAATCAGGGAGAAGACTTGGGCAAAACTGATGAACAACCCAACAATGAGGCTGTTCCTAGGAATGACTAGTACAAGAAGTCCAGAAGTAACACTTCTCTTGATCCTGAATATAACGAAGGCAAATTAGTTGATGACAAGCCAGAACAAAGTTGACTCAATGATCTGGCCAAAGCTACAAAACCTCCTCTCACCTTTGATTAATTGATGCATACTCCAATTGACTTCTCTGCCTTTGCAATGAACCGTCTCAAGATCAACAATCTCATAAAAGAACATCTTGTAGGACCGGTTTACAACTTGCTAAAAGGAACATGCAAAAGTTATGTGGAGTTAGACTACACTATAGAAGAATGCTATCGTGCTTTGTCTAAACAACTTGACTAGAAAAACCCTGAGGATCAGCACTGTCCCTATGATCTTACCAAACCTCTACCTTGCAAATGTCGTCTCAAGGTCGTCAAATTGTCCAAGTAGACTTCTTATTCATCAATGACTTGGAGTATTTAAGAGGAGGGAGCAATGACAAGAAATACACAGCTTCTACGACAAAGTCTAAAGCTGCAAGGTATGAGTTAAAGGGCATTGAATACATGGTTCCTAACCTATGGAGTCCGGTAAAGGTTGTTTATGATAGATATGATCTTTTGTAAATTTCTCACTAGGGAACCAAATGTCAAAAATTGTGTAGTTATATAACCAAAATGGTGTCCAAGCACGATGTTTATTCGACCAAGAGGATTTTGAGCATTATCAGTGTCAAGGTGGACGAGTGGTATGGATAAGGTCACTTGGTCAAAATTGTTGTTAAAAGAGCCGATCAAAAGTTGTATATGTTCAAGGAAGGTGATTTCAAGAGACTGCGTCTAAACGACATTGAAGACATGTTACTTCTTGTTGTTCAAAACAAACTACAGAACCTCGATATGAATGTCATGGTTTATTTGGCAATGAACTTACGTATGTTTGCACGAAGGACGGTTATTCATGCAAGGGTTGAAGACCTTCAGCTGGGGTAGAAAGTTACCAGAAGAAGCTCAACCTCACCAAGCCAAGAACTCGAGATGTGAATATGTCCCGCACACCAGTGTATACCACTCTTTCAAAACCTCAAGGTATGATCTATGAAGACAAGCTAAAACGAAAGAGATTCATAAGTGCTGACAAGCTTTACAAGTTCAGTGACGGCGCTCTCATTTCAGTTCGCGACACTGTGGATCAAATGCTTTACGAGTTACACTTGGGGTATAACACAGCCATGAGGAGGAGGCTATGATCAAAGCCATCAATTAAAAGCTGCTAGATAGACGAATCATGAGGAGCTTGGAAAAATTTGTTGGTGGTAGGGAATACGGGGAAGACCTCAGGCTGCTTCAGCGGACAATATGACTTTGTCATACTTTGTTCTTCTATTTTCATGTCAACCCTCGTAATTACAAAACTTATGAATATGTAAATAAGTAGTGTAAGACTAAAATTAGGCATATATATTGTGTTTGAGTACGAATTTTCAAGAAATTCAAAATCTTTCAAATTAACGAACTCAAACACCATATAATACCCTCAGAAATTAAGGGGGAGCATTAAAATGTTCCTAATAAGGCTTAATATATATAATCACAACATTTCTCTCCCCAAATAATTTTCATACATATGTAAATCAATTGATATCCAAAATATCAAAAGATTTGACATTTTTTATAAGGGGAGAAAATGATTAAAATATATATAACTCGTAAAAATGTGATCATAAAGGCTCATGTGTGAACTCCCTACTCTTCATGCTAAAAAAATTTAGTTATCGATGCAAGTGTTGAGGGGGAGCATTTCTGAAAAGTAAAACCGTCGATGTACTAAATGTTTTGATTTATATCACAAAGTACCTTGATCGATGTTTTTAAATGGTTTTAAGGCTGAGAACAATACCAAAAGACCGACCATGTATTTAATTAATTAGAGTTATAAGGTGGTTAAGTATAGGTGTTCATTCCCATGATCTAGCCAGAACCGGAGAGATCTACCCAGGGACATTCCATTAGTTAGAAAAGAAGTCCTTAGGTATGATATGCAAGGAGTAAAGTGAGAAAAGGGAATAATGCCGACTGAGACAGAGCTAACACTGGAACAAACCCAACAAGGTATTAGTGATGAAGTCTCAGTAAGCATTAAAGGGGTTAAAGAATGCAAAAGAAAAGTTAAGATAAAGGGAAAAGAAGAAGCTCATCTTTACCACTTAGGCATAAACCCAAGGTCAATACTTATGCTAACAGAATCACTATACGATGTGTCTGGTATTAAAGATAGTCATCGTGGACCCAGTGATGTGATGCACAACCCTCCCCGCACTCAAGGTCTCTCAAAAGACTCTTGTTTCATTTCTCACGGAGATTAATCACATTTCTATCAACTTTCTTACTCCGAGTTAGTTGATATTGAAAAGGTGGCAGTTTGCTCTAGCCTTCGATCACTAAAACCAAATGTGCACTATTGAGTCTAGAGCTAATAAAGAGATCATTTATAAATCTCTCTAAGACACTAATCCAATATAAACTTACTTCTCACACACTGTGAAAACAAGTAATATCTTAAGAGTCCTACACATTATCCTTGTGATATTGCCAGAACATTAGAGTGATACGTAAGTATTCACAATGACGATGGAAATCCTTCCAGAGCCAACATCAAACAAGCTCTGTGGTAGGTGACTTGTGAGATCCTATATGGATCAAACTTGTGGCACTAGATATCAATTCGGTCCAGACTATGAATTGATGGTTGATGAATTTAGAAATGCTTAAAACTCTCGATGTGTCGCAAAATAACTTTATCAAGTGACACGTCGATTGATTTTCTCAAATCAATATTTTATTCAATCAATGAGACAGTAACTCACTGGTTTGCTCTTATCGTGTTGTCTGCTTTAAGACATTTCGGTAATGAGAACAAGCTGAGTACGATGAATCTAATACATATGTATTAGAAAGATTTAATACTGCAAGCTGGAAATCCTGTCAAGGAGATTCTTCTTAAATTGAATCTACCTGATCATAGGTCGATCCTCACGGATTCAAAGGTTAATCCAACCAAACTCTGGCGAATGACAAAGCCATATTCATCCCCCAACTTTATTGCTAACTATTTTATTGCAGATTCATATAAAGATGGACATGGAGGTACCTTGTTCCAGCAGAGTCAAAGATTCATAGCCACATGCTCATACTCGACCGACATATATAAAGACATTATGAAAGCTCCACTACTCTGATATCGCACGTCCTTCTTGAAGCGACGAAGTGTTAAAGTTAAAGAACTTTAAGAAATATGTTTTTATTCAAGCTTTCAAGTTAAAGATCAAGTATAGTTTGAGCATGTCGGTTTGAAGGTCACAAGTACACAAGAAGGAAAAAGATCACAAGTTAATGATAAGAGATTATATTTGGCTGATGATCTCAAGAAGCTCAAAATCACATGCAAGTTAAGCTTAAAGGAACAAGCTAAAGCCTAAAGTCAAAGATCACTATAGCATATCACAAGTTAAAGATTGAAGTTTAAAAGACTACGAGCAAGACTGAAGACATTTATGGAATGCTAGGTTTAAGTTATTGTAAATAAGAGTGACCTCCCTTAGGGGGAGATTGTTAGAAATCGAGAAAAGACTCGGTCACTTCCAATACGTTAAGTCATAGAATGAAGTAATAGATAAATGAATCATGTAAGCTAACCGGGTCAACCCATGGACTATCCATGGGTGACTGGCCCTATTGTTGTATAAATACCCTCTCCACACATGGAGAGGGTGTTGGTTTTCTCATAATATTACATATTTTCCTCTTTCTCTCACTAGAAACCTTCCACCTCTCTCTCTTTCTAAAACCTTCCACTCGAGTCATCTAGTTGTGTGATTAAGATATTCTACAGATTCTTACATCTATGAATATAGTGTGTAGTGTCTTTGACACACTTGTATTTTACATACATCACATTGCGCTTTTGCATAAATCACATATTTGTTTGCTCCTTTTTTATTTTGCCACTACTAGTGGTTTGTCATTTTCATATTACCTTGACCATATCCTTTACCATGATAAATGATCTTTAGACATTTATCAATATATTATCACATTCACTTGAGCAGATGAAGATCTTATATTGATCATTTTATCATATTCGCTTGAAGGAATGAAGATCGTTTCATCTTTTATCTTGCAACTTGAGGTTGCCAACCAGTTTCTTTGAATAAACACGACAATAATTAAATTCACCACGTCCATAATTACGATATCTACATGATCATCGTTATTGTTGTTACATTCAGTTGAGTGAATGTAGAAAATTTAGTAAACGGGTTAATCGTGTTTGTTTAAACATATCCATTGCTTTGTTAAGAAAAAAACTTATACCAAAGCATCGTTCTTGATATATGAGCATATTCGAGGTATTAACCATCTCATCGCATATTTTATTTTTATCATTCAGATGTAATACTCAATATTGCGAAATTGTGCTCGGATTTACAAGAATTTCTTACTTTTGAGGGTCAAATCTTTCTTTTAGATTTTGAAATACATGTAATGGATCTTTCTCCATTAGATATTTTCTTTTAATTCAGATCTAACACAAAAACTGTGAGACCAAACTCGCTTATGCCTTTTTTATGCAACTTGAGGTGCATACAATCATAGCGAGCTTTTGAGATAATTACTTGCTTTTGTGTGGTAATCTACCCTTTAGATTTTACCATAATTTAACGAATCTTTCATCGTTAAGTATTTCCTTTTGAGGTCATCATGAAAAAGAAGATGGGGGAATACCACTATTGTGGCGCACTCTTGTCAAGAGGCCTTATTTTCAATTTTTATTGATTCTCCCAAATCTTCTTTTTTAGCATAACATTAGGTTATGTTATTGATTCCATTGATCAAATCATGTTAGAACTTGAGGTTCTAGCTATTCTGTTTCTTTGTTTAACGTAATCTGAAGTTACGTTGTCTGATTCTCTTGAGGGAATCATAACAGAATATTATTATCATAACTTGCGGTTATGATATTTTACTTATTTTAAGATAATCATGATAAAACGTGAGGTTCTTATCCTTTTTTCTTAACATAACACAAGGTTATGTTATCTTGATTATTTTTTAAGAGTCAATGTAAAATATAAAGTTGGGGTTCAAAAATAAAATTGTAACATAACTTGAGGTTATGTTATTGATTCCCTTGAGGGTATCATAGTAGAAGTTTAGGTTATATAAACCATCACATTCATAACTTGATGTTGTTTTGTTGTGATTCTCTTGAGGGAATCATAATTGAACTTGAGCTTTATAAAAATATATATGTATGTGATATGAATAACTATGAGGTCATGTTATCGTTATTCATCTAAAAAAATCACAAAGAACTTGAGGTTCTTTAAAAGATATAACAATAACTTGAGGTTATTGTATTTTAATTTAATTCATTGTAATAAAACTTGAGGTTTTATAATGAATAAATATAATCATAACATGAGTTTATGATATCTTTTCATTTTAATAGATCTTGAGGATCCTATATTAAAAAAATAACACAATGTTATATTATTTAATTAACTTTATGAAATCAATTTAGAACATTTTAGGTTCCTTGTAAATTACATATTACCATCAACGAAGTTGATGTGATGATCAAAATTGGTTAATGTTAAACAAATTTGAGCAACATTAATTTTCAGAAAATTGTGTGATAATATAAGTTTATCCAACACATTTTTTGCTATTTGACTAATCATATAAACACTTAGCATATTAAAGAAAACTCGCAAAATAAATTATCTCGATTACCAATATGTTAAACTAGATAGCTTTTTTATCGATAGTGAGAGTCTTGCAAGATTAGAGCATTAATATTAGCAAATTACACAATGTACTTAGATAATGAATAACTATTGTGTTAGTTAGTTGACTAAAAAATGCAAATAATTAAATTGCAACATAAATAATTTTTAGTTTAATAACCATAGAACTTGAGGTTTTATAACATGTACGTAATAATAACATGAAATTATGTTAATTGATTCTTTTGAAGAATGCATAATAAAACTTGAGGTTTTATCTTTTTTTAAAGAATCATAGTAGAACTTTAAGTTTAATTTTTATTTTTCTCTAACATAACATGGGGTTATGATATTGATTCGTGAAAGAATCATATTAGAACTTGATGTTCTAATTATTATTTTTTTCACCACAACATGAAGTTGTTATTATCGTTTTATTTATCTCTTTGTAGTCATAAAAGAACATTTATTGTTCTTTATGTACAAAAAAAATATTAAAACCACAATCGTAGGCTATTAACTTAGAATGATTTAACTAACTCCTACAAATTAAAACATATCATGCAAGGAATGCTAAACACGAATCGCAATCAATCTAATATTCTCGGGTTATTATGTGAATGGGACGTGGGTCGAATGACCGCGATCAGGTGAAGCGTGAAATTCCTTTGCGAACATTTCGGGTAGGTTTCGATAAACCATCATTGAATCGAGCGTGTATTGAATAACCCCTTTCCTGTCGCCCTATCGTTGATCAGAAAGAGGATATAGATACGCAGGATTTCTAAAAGTGAGTTAAAAGGGCTGTGTGGGATTGTGGCGTTGATAAGTCTCCGGGTCCGGATGGTTTTTCATTTAGCTTTTACCGTCATTTTTGGCCTGTGATTGAGAAGGACGTGTTCGAGGCTGTTGACTATTTCTTCATGTATGGTGAAATACCGAATGGATGTAACTCGAACTTAATTGTTTATTCCTAAAAAATCCTTGAAGGCCAACAGGGTTAAGGATTTTCTCCTATAGATTTTGATCGGGAGCTTAGTACAAGATTATTGCTAAAATCATTGGCGAACCGAATAGTTGGGAGCTTGTGATCTTGTCAATGTGGTTCAAATCAGCTTTTGTGGCGGACAGACAATCCTAGACGGTCCATATGAGTCTTGATGAAGTTCTTCATGTGTCTGTAGAAGAAAAAACACAGCCTTATTTTCAAAGTTGATTTCGAGAAAGCTTTTGATTTTCGGTCCGATGGATTCGTGGATATGTGTTAAATAAATTTGGTTTCGTGAAGAGATGAGACTTGGATTCAAAGTTGTCTAGATCATCTAGGGGTCCATTCTTGTCACGTAGTCCTACGGAGGAAATTCAAGTTTTTAGAGGTCTTAAAAACAAGGTTGAATCCTTAATTCCCTTGTTTTATTCATTCTTATTATGGAGAGCCTTGCATAATAACTTTTCAACGTGTGGTAGATCGGTTTGTTTATGGGACAAAATTAATTCATGGTGATTTGTCTCATTTGTTTTATGCGGAATGATGCAATCTTTCTTGCCAATGGATGACTCAATATCCATTCAATAGTTCGAAGTTTTGGATTGTTTTTTCCGGCTTCTGGTTCTTCCGTATTAACATTGTGTAAGAGTAAGATTATGGGTGTTCACGTTAAGATGGGAAGGTTAAAAACGCCGGCTTCTAAACATGGGTGTCTGGTCCTTAAACTCCAATTTCACTTATTTGGGTACGACAGTTGAGGGAAATTGTCCAAGAAGCAAGCTGGAAAAGAAGTGGGGGACAATGTGTTTTATCTCGTCTTTCTAGATGGAAGATGAAACTCCTTTCAATCGGAGGCAGACTCACTCTTCTTATCCGTGTTAGGATCTATGCCAATCTTCCCATATGTCATTTTTAAGGTTCCCATCGATATTCTTAAATCTCTTTGAATCTATTCGTAGTCGGTTCTTACTGGCCAGGATCCGAAGATTAAACAAAGCTTCTTGGGTAAAGTGGAACAATGTCCTAAACTCCAAGGATATAGGGTTTTAGGGTATCAAGCTTGTTTGCCCTTAATAGAGGTCTCATGCTCAAGTGGGTTTAGGTCGATTCTATTCTATAATGTTCCTTATGGACTAAAGTGATTAAGGCTATTTATGGGGAGGAAACAGTAATTTTGAAGACAAGGAGGTTTCTGTGGAGGTTCGAACCTCGGACATCGATAGTTCACGAAGTAAGTGTTACAAGTCAGTATTAATGGTGCAGATTTCAATCCGATATAATTGGGGAATGGGAGAACACGCGGTCTGGGTCGACAATTGGTATGAAGCGGTGTCATCAAGAGTTGCCCCACGTATGTTCGCTCTCGGAGTTGAAATAAGCATGCTACGTTAGTTCAAATTGAATGGTGTCCAAGTTTAGATAACTCATTTCGAAGAAAAAGCGAGAAGTGGAAATTGAAGAGATCAACTAACCATTTGTCTGAGATTTCTCGAAGAACTACTCACAGGTGTTAATTTTCAGAAAATTGTGTGATATTATAAGTTTATCCAACACACTTTTTGATATTTGACTAATCATATAAACACTTAGCATATCAAAGAAAACTTATTGCAAAATAAATTACCCCGGTTATCAATCTGTTAAACTAGATAGCTTTTTTTATCGATAGTGAGAATCTTGCAAGATTGGAGAATTAATATGAGCAAATTACACATTGTACTTAGATAATGAATAACTATTGTGTTAGTTAGTTGACTGAAAAAAATGCAAATAATTGAATTGCAACATAAATAATTTTTAGTTTAATAACCATAGAACTTGAGGTTTTATAACATGTACGTAATAATAACATGAAATTATGTTAATTGATTCTTTTAAAGAATGCATAATAAAACTTGAGGTTTTTTCTTTTTTTTAAAGAATCATAGTAGAACTTTAAGTTTTATTTTTATTTTTCTCTAACATAACATGAGGTTATGATATTGATTCGTGAAAGAATCATATTAGAACTTGATGTTCTAATTATTATTTTTTTCACCACAACATGAAGTTGTTATTATCGTTTTATTTATCTCTTTGTAGTCATAAAAGAACATTTATTGTTCTTTATGTACAAAAAAAATATTAAAACCATAATCGTAGGTTATTGACTTAGAAAGTATTTACTCCACAAATTAACATATCATGCAAGTAATCATGAATATTTATAAAACTAATACCATGTTGTCTTACCTGCCTAGATCTAGCCGTGAATTTCAACACAAGAAATTCAACCATAACTTAAGACGTTCATCATCTTATTCTTTTGTTTATTTAGGAGTTATCATCAAAAGAATAAGATAAAATAATAAACATATCACAAGACAGAAACATATGTGCAAGCTTTTACACGCAAAACATATAGAGATTAATAATAATATATGACTTGAAAATTCCTTATTTTTTCTTTTTATGCATAGCTTTAATAAATATAATTCCATAAAGCCTCTTTTGTCAAAATTTTGTGCTCAGATCTGGAAAATATCTACGAACCAAACACTTGAATAAAGTTCATTACATATCAATTATTGGATATAATAATATAAAAGGAACTGCATTCATACCTGAAATCATTTGTGAAATTCTTATACTCGAAATAAAAAGCATATGAATTACGAATGCCACCGCAATTCCTAGTATTGATCCTAATAAAGCCATTATTAAACATTTACTCTTATTTAGAGCATGCTGATAACGTGTTGTAAAATAATAAACAAGAACAAAAGAATGAGAGAGGAACAAAGAATTCTTATTAATTGATTATCTCAAGAGCTTACAAGAAGAATTCCTATTAATTGATTATCTCAAGAGGTTACACTCGAAAGGGTATATTTTCTCGTGTGTTTCAATGAATTATTTGGTAAATCTAATTTTATAAATTTAAAGCTTTCTTAACAAATCACACAGCCCTTACACGTGCTTTAACCTACCTATTTAGCCACCTCAAATTCTATGGATTGAATAAATAGGTTAGCCAGACTTGTTAACATATTCTAATTAACTTCACCTTTCAAGTTCGTTTTTAGCTTTACAAGATGAAGGAACAAAAATGCCGTCTTTTCTCAGTACACACCTTGGATACAGTTGTTAGCAGTGCAACTGCCTTCTTTGATCCAAACTTATCTGTCATTATTGATTTTACTTTCAAAGAAAGGAGAGTTATTCTCTTTTATATTGGAAAAGGTCTTACAAAAAATGCAAGGATGGAAACAAAAGCTCCTTTCACAAGTTGGACGCGAGATCTTAATAAAGGCTGTAATTCAAGCCATCCCTTAAATAGAATCTCGAGGCTAAAGAATGAGCTAGGTCATTGGGTTGATAGTCCTACTCAACTTCATAAGTTAAGTTTCTCGAACCATATTTTTTCTAAAATTTATTCAACATTTGGAGATAGGAATTTCAATGACGTTTTGGATATAGCTCGGGGGGGGGGGGGGGGGGGGGGGGGGGGGGGGGGGGGGGGACCATGCTGTTACGTGCCACACATAGTATTCCTTAACATGACTCTATCTAGCCCCAGTCCTACAAGATAGAATATGATAAAGTAGTTAAGGATTTGGGTGCTCATAAAGCTCCTGGTGAAGATGGATTTCCAGGCTATTTTTTTTTCAAAAATAAATATATTGGCACATAGTTTGGTGTACGGTTTAGTAAAGCTATTTCAAAACAGTTTTTTGATAATGAATCTTATGCCCAATCTTTTGAATAAAACACTGGTAGACTTACTTCAAGGTCCCGTTCCCGAAGACTATTGTCAATTCCGCCAATTATCTTTGAACTATGGTTTCTCTGTTATAATCAAAAGTAATAGGCGAAACGTTTAAACCCATTTATGCAATGGTCTCATTATACCCCCACACAATCTGCATTATATCGGTAGGCCTCATAACAAGATTGCAATTGATGTATGCTAATGAGGCATATCATTACATACGTAATAAGAAGAAGGGGGAACAGAAGGTTATGGCTCTAAAGCTCGATCTTAACAAAGCTTTTGATAGAGTTGGATAGGACTTTTTAATGGCAACGTGTCGTAAATTAGGCTTTAGAGATAAGTGGTGTAGCTGGGTTTTAGCGTGCATATCTTCTTATGAAATGGATTTTATGATTAATGGGGAATCTATTAGTACGATCAGGCCCTCCAGAGGTATCCGTCAAGGAGATCCCATGTCACATTACTTGTTTATCATAGTCGCTGATGTTCTATCTCAGATGATAAACAATGCCATGCATCAATATTTTCTTACAAGTATAAAGATGGCTAGAAATTGTCCTGTTATATCTCACATTTTCTTCGTTGACGACTCTTTATTCTTCTTAAAAGCAAAGACCACCGAGTGCGAATTTTTGCTCGAGCTTATTAATCGTTATTGTGTTGCATCTGGCCAGAGAATAAACTTTAGCAAGTCTGCAAATGGAGTTTCTCTTCCACCCAACACTTCCACCTGTTATGCAAAAGAGTTATGTGATCGTCTTGTTTTTAAGGCTAATGGACGGCACATAAATACGCGTATATCATGGTCCTTCCATCTATACATGGTCGGAAAGGAGAGTTATTCTCTTTTATATTGGAAAAGGTCTTACAAAAAATGCAAAGATGGAAATAAAAGCTCATTTCACAAGTTGGACGCGAGATCTTAATAAAGGCTGTAATTCAAGCCATCCCTTTATATGCTATGCAGTGTTATATGTTGCCTAAGGGGTTTCTTCAGAAAATGCTAGTCTACATTAAGCGTTTTTTCTGGAATGGAGATGCATATGAACAACATATCCATTGGTTAAATTGGGATCATATTTCTCGTTCTAAAGACTGTGGTGGTCTTGGTTTTTGAGATCTTTTATGTTTTAATTTAGCTCTTCTTGCTAAACAGGGTTGGAGGCTCGTTATAAACCCATCTTCTTTCTGGGGTCGTGTTTTAAAAGGGATCTAATTTCCGCGCTCTAGCTTCCTAAAGGCCGCTAAGGGCTCACACCCTTCATGGCTTTGGCAAAGCCTGCTACAAGGAAGAGATTTTATTTTTCGTGGTTTACGTTGGCAACTTGGCAATGGTTCACATATTCTTTTTTGGACGTAAAAATAGGTCCCATACTCGAAAGACTTTTATGTTCAACATCCTTGCGGCCCCTTCGCTTCCAACACCTTAGTCTCTGATTTTATCATTAACGGTGCATGGGACCTACCAAAACTTGAGCTTGCTGTTCTTCCAGAAGAGGTTCATCTCATTTCACAGATTCCTATATCTAATACTCGATATGTGGATAAGATTATTTGGCATTATGACTCTAAAGGAAACTACATTGTTAAGTCGGGTTATCGCCAAGAGCTTATTTAACGTGATATCACCTCAAACAATCAGGCTTCTTCATCATCGACCCCAAACAAAAGTTTCTGGAAGCATGTATGGAATCTAAAGACATTGCCAAAAAAAAATTAGTGGAAAGCGTGCTCAAATGCTCTTGCTACTCAAGAGAATCTCTCGCGAAGCGGAGGTAATTGCTCTCCTATATGTCCTATTTGCTTTACAGAAATCGAAATGGTTGAGCATATGTTGTTTGAATGTCATTGGACAAAGGTGGTCTGGTTTGGTTCTGCCCTTTGTCTTCATTTGGACAACATCGTGCCCTATATTTTTGCGTTGTCCACGAATCTAATAATTGGTTGCCTCCTGTTCTCACCAGGTCCCTAAACCTTATTTCCAATGATCGAATTTTAATGCAAATCAAAGTATATCAAAAGTAAAAAGTTTTATTTGATTCTGAATCATTCAACACACGAATTTGTTCTTTTACCCAAATTGTTCCTATGTATAGACTCTGAAAAAGTGCGATCTAAAGGTTGTATACGGTTCAGTTTGAATCATTGCAATGGTTCGCTCTGGTTGAAACCGTGTGACCTAGTTTGTCTGATATTGGTTTAAGTCGAAGAAGAATGGAATTTCCTTCCATTCTGATTAGTGATTTCTTCAATGATTTCCATGAGTAATAGTGGCTGTAAAAAATCTTACTTCAATGAAATAGGTAATGTCTTCTTTTCTTTAATTTGGACATCAGTTTGCACAAAATGCCCATATTCCTTGCATTTGATACAGCATTTCCTTACTCTTGTCATAGTTAAGTTTATTTGAATTGTTATGTGTTTCTTTCCCCTTAAGTTACTTTCTTGGCCTCGTGATTGGTTGAATTCCACCATGACACCGCATTCTGCATTGTTCTTGATATTGTTGAAACAATATCCTATATTGATTGTCCACTTGTTTTGCTTTTGTGCTTAATCCTTATCCTTCCGAAGTTTTTAAGTCAACCATTGCCTAATCTAGCGTCTTCCAAGGTCTTTCACTCAGTCCTGAGTATTGTTTCTATTAGACCAACTATTTGTAGATACCTATCTGTACAACATTTAAAATTTGCGTACTAGTGTTTCATCTTCCATAGTGTGCCCTAGAACTCGCTGCTTATATTTACGAAGGTGTTAGTTTTTGTGAAGGCTCTATGGGTTCATCTCCACATTGTAGCATTTCAAAGTCGGATTTGAGAGTTTGCAAACCCCTCCTTGTTGCACTCCTCCTTCCGTCTCCTAAAGTTCTAGTTTTAGGGACCTTCTATATTGATTTCGCGGTTTGTGTTTTGTTATTTTGAAGCAAGTGGTCTTCGAGTAAGGATTGATAGAAGGGAATGCGATAGCAGTTTTTGTCCTTTTTGTTGTCTGCTTGGTTTTTTTTTCATTGGGTTCTATCATTTTCCCATAAATCCGATTCGCTTCCGAGAAATATTTCGCAGTTTCTGAATTGCCCATAATGATAATTCGTGGTTTTAGCATTACATTGAAATTGTGGTGCACTTATAGTGCCTTACTATCCTTTTTTGAAGTATCTCCACGCAATACTTTATCTTTCGACATATTCTTAGGATATCAAAAAAAATCTCCCAAAAGTAAAAATATCTAAGATCTGGGTGAGCGCTTCCTCCTCTTAATGGCAATCAATCTAGCGACTAGTTTTCCTTAATAAAACTGTCCTTGGGGATTTTAAAAAAAACGAATAACCTAAGGTAATTACACCTTAAAAATTATCTCTCATATAGTAGGCAATAAATTTCTTAGGCTTACTAAATTTTAAAATTCCGGGTATTTAAGCTAAGTTACCACTAAATTGTAGTCAGGGGTAAATTTCCTGTCAATCCCTAAAACTTATATATATCATTCGAATCAAGATAATAAAAGGAATGAAAATGGAGGGGTTGTTTATGGTTTTTTAGAACCTGGTAGGGTTAGATATAAAACCCATTTACTGCCTCCCCTCTCTTTAATTCTTTTGGCCCCCGCCTCTTTTTTCTCTGAGTGAGATCAACTCTCCTATGGAGACCTCTTGTGAGGGCCTTCTGTCCGATGCTTTTCTCTTGTCTCGTGATCCTCCCGCCGTTGAAGAAGGCAATTAATGCTCTCGTCATCTCTTCTTTTTCGTCGTGTGTTCGCAACCACGTGATCCCTTGATTCGATTTGGTGCGTTGATAATTCGCACCCAATTGGGATTTATTGAACCTGCCTCAGAATGGGTTTTTTTCTTGATAAGCAGAATAGTTTGAGAGTTCTATGTCGGGTTTTTAGGATTCGAAGCGTCGAGAAAAAAGGTGTGTTGTGTTCCTTATCCGATTGAGTTGAATTTATATCCTCTTAGACTTTGCGTTATCCAAGAGTTTTTGGGTTGTTTGTTTTTAGATTTTGTCTCGATGATCTGAGGTGATGACCCCTTCGTTCCAGTGATTTAAAACACTTGTGGCGTTGTTTGGTTTTGCCGGAAATAGTGTCTGAAAAGGATTTCTTGATCCGAGATGGAACACACGAAAAAGGATATGATGATTCTTGTCTAATTCAACCAAAGCTCTGAATGCCAATGTTCTCTACAGTCTTAACCCTAATTTCCATGATCGATTTTAATGCAATCAAAGTATATCAAAAATAGTAAAAGTTTTATATTTGATCGAATCATTCATACACACAATTTGTTCTTTACAATTGTTCCTAGTATAAAAGTTGAAAAGTGCGATCTAAAGTTGTATCTTTCATTTAATCGTTCAAATGGTTCTGGTGAACCGTTGTGACCTTTTGTGATATAAACTGGTCATTTGACAGTTATTTTAACAGTCTTTGACATTGGGTTGGTTTTTGACCCGTTTGACTTCTATTGTTTCATCGGGTTTTGGATTAATCCGTTGATTGGTTTTGGCACCAACACACCTTCTAAACTCAGAGACTCAGAGCGTACGAACCTTCACACCGCATTGGCTAATATCGCATGGCAGATATGGAAGGAACAAGTGTGTTTTTAATGATATGAGACCTTGTCCATCGCGCACTTTATCATCGTTTAGTTGTATTGACCGCGATATTAGTTCACTGTATCCATCATCTCTTCCCACACCTTATGTTTCGGTCGTAAGCGAATCTCAAGAGAGTTCACTTCGGTGGATCCCCTCCACTGATAACCACGTGAAGCTTAATTGTGATGCTGCTTATAAATCAAACCGAGCATCTTCATTTATCATTGTTCGACGTGTACAAGATCTATACGTATATGTTCAGGTGAAATCTTTTCGGCCTTTTCTCCTCTCATGGCTGAGCTCTACGCCATCCGCAGTGCTTGTCGTCTAGCTGTTACTTATGGTTGGCAAAATGTCGTGGTTGAATCAGACTCTAAAGTTGCTATTTCACTTGCCTATGCACAAGTTGATCCTCCTTGGTCCTTGGCTGCTATTGTAGTGGACATCAAAGTGTGGGCATCACAATTTGGTATCTCCTTTTCATGGGTTAAGCGCAACTGTAATTTAGCGGCTCATACAGTTGCTAAGTTAGCTTTTAGATCACATGAAAGCTTTGTATGGAACGGTATTTTTCCCGACGTAATTACCTCCGTTGTGAGGAGTGATATGATATAAAAAAATTTGCAGGCTTCGGCCCTTCTCTTGCTAAAAAAAAGTGGTTGAAATTCTAATTTTTGGTCTAATGGTTTTGACACTAAAAAATTACAATGTTTCTACTTTGGGATTGACTAGGCTTGTGTTGTTCTTTGTTTTATGAGATTTCAAAAAAACTTGTTTTTACTTCGTAAGAGGCTAAACTCCCGAAACTTTTTTAAAGCTACAAGTGGTTATACGAAGCCGGTCTATGGTTTCTTTAAGTGCATTTGAGACACGGCTAGTTACCGTGCAAAACTGTTTCCCAATCTTTGTTTGGGTACACAAATAATGTAGATTGGATGCATGGTAAGACTTGTCGTATAAATATGAGAGAATGAGAGATAGAGCCGGTGGTGGTTCAAGGTAGTTAGTAATCATTTTTTACTTACGTGTAGTTGGTGGTATGCGTTCGAATTGCTTCCACTCGAGTTTATGATAATTTTTACGGCAACATGTGTTTTAAATTCAACGGAACAAAAACATAACATACACGACAATAAAAAGAGCCGAAACAATTAAAACAAAAACACCAGGGAAAATCTGCTACAAACT
This sequence comes from Tanacetum coccineum, assembly GCA_026074375.1. Taxonomy (NCBI): domain Eukaryota; kingdom Viridiplantae; phylum Streptophyta; class Magnoliopsida; order Asterales; family Asteraceae; genus Tanacetum; species Tanacetum coccineum. Next base: position 27,238 of record BQNB010070343.1, read on the forward strand.
ACAAAGTGTCTAAACTTTGACCCAAGCAAAAGTAATATACAGAATTATACAAAAGGAAAAGGAAAAAAAAGCCTTTGTAGACCATTGCCTTCCAAAAAACACGCTAGTCGAGTTTATGATATCCCTTTTTAAAGAGTGTTAAATGCTTGTCATATAGTGATTTTGGTTTACCTTTTTATCGTTTTTGTAGTGTTTGGGATCATACTTTTAAGCCCATGTACACTCTCTTAATCGTAATGAACACAACATCATGTCTGTAACACGAATAATAGATGAAAGATAAATGTATTCATAAACAAACACTTAAGAGGTGTAAAAAAACCGGTTCATGAATCGAACCAAAAAAAAACCGAAACGATTTTTTTAAACCGATTTTTCTCTCAAACCGAACCAACGGTTTGTAACCAATTTAAGAGAAATCGACTGGACCGGTTTGTAAACCGGTTAAACCAAGTGTTTAACCTAACCGGTTACATAAAAACTTGTTAAATTGGTTGACTAACCGAAGCGGTTAAACATTTACAATATGAAAACCGGTTCTTAGACCGATTGGCTAAAACCGTTTGGTTTTTAAAAAAACCCAAAATGTTCACCTCTACACTTAAGTCTTATTAGACTTTCTATATGTTAATGTTTCATGAAATGGATATCATAACTGATGACGTATAACACGTGTAACAGGCCTTCGGGCCTGGACTACATAAGTCATGCATGGGTCCAAGCCCAATAAAACACTCACAAGGCACAATGGACCAACACTAAGACCAGACTAAATGGCCACGGTCCAGAGGCAGCAAGACGGACGAAAGGCTCTCAGAGGAGACCTCCGCAAGACAGCAAAAGTCCGCTAGGCAAGCCCAAGTCCGCAAGTCACGATTCTAAGCGGATCCTCGCCCGACGAGGGTCCCACTTCGGCCCACTAACAGAAATGAGCGAAATATTAGGAAAACCTAATATTTGGCTCACCTATAAAAAGGGGTACTCTAACACCCCACAATGTATGATTTTTTGACCACATTTCACACACACATACTCTGACATTATCTAACAAACATGTTTACTTACTCTCACGCCGGAGTCTAATCGTGGAGTCCGTCCCCACAATAAGACTAACGGTTTACTTTTCATTGTGTAGGGAATCATCTCATTACTTGATTTAGTACAAGATCTCATTATTGGATTAGCCCAATAACCACCCATATCTATCTTTTTAGCCCATTACATATTTTGTACTAACAAGTTGGCGCCATCCGTTAGACCGCGAATACAACCGAGTTTCCTAATATACTCGCCATGAGCACTAACGAACAAACTTCCCTTAGCCAGCTTACGTCCGTCGTGAGGAATACGCTAGGGAAGGAGTCAGTTCGCAGGATCCATGCATGCCTATTTCTGATGAAGCCCTGCAGAAATACTGCGACAGGAACTACCATCAGATTCTACCAATCATAGATGAAAAAGTGCACCAAGAAAAGGTGCAACAAGAAAAGCTTAAAGCAGTAAAAGCTCGTCTCAATTTTGAGGAGGCCTCACATCATTCCGAGTCAGGAACACCAATCAGAAGAAGGGGCCTCAAGGAAAGGCTCAGACCAAGGTATGTCCGCAGGAGATCCGGAAGACCTGAGCCAAGACGTGGCCGCTCCGAGTCACCTAAGAAAAAGGGTCCAGAAAAGAAAGCGGTGTTTAAAAGGTTGGAAAAGGGCATGTTCTACAGGCTCGGAGATAAGGGGAAGAGTGTATCCCTGCACTCAGACAATTCAAGGCGTTAGCCACACCACAGTAGCCGAAGTGACACTGAAAGCTGCCACCAAAGTTCTCATTCAAGAGCAACGGAATCCGCTTCCGAGAGACATTATAACAAAATGGCATCCTCGAGAAGAACGGAGGAGGTGTCAGAAAGTGAAGGTAGCGCGGGAGGTCATTGGAAGTCAAAATTAAAGAGGCAAAAGTCAAACATTGAGGACGATCTATCCCAATCATGGGTATGTGAAGAAACATATCCTTTCACTCCTCGAATCCATTACTTTGATTTCCCAAAAACCCAAATGCCTAGTCACATAAAGACATATGATGGAAGCGAAGACCCAAAAGACCACTTAAAGATTTTCCAGTCGGCTGCTAAGATGGAACGATGAGCAATGCCAACATGGTGTCACATGTTTAATTCTACACTTACTGAAAACGCCAGAGTATGGTTTGATGACCTTCCCAAAGAATCAATTGATAGCTACGATGACCTAAAGAAAGCATATTAGAAAACTACCTCCAGCGGAAGAAATGCATTAAAGACCCGGTCGAAATTCACAACATCAGGCAGAGAGACGGGGAATCTACGGAAGAATTCGTGCGAAGGTACAAGCTTGAATGCAGGGATGTGAAGGGAGCTCCGGAATGCATGAAAATCTCTGGATTCATGCACGGAATCACCAATCCCGGGCTAATCAAGTGATTACATGAAAAAAATCCCCAAGTCGGTAGATGAAATGATGAGGGTAACTACAGCATTCCTCCGAGGAGAGGTGGCAGCCTCTAACCGTAAACGGAAGAAGTCATTCCCGTCATGGAAACAGCAAGAAGCTGGGCAAAAGTAGAATTTAAAGAAGGGGGCTTCCGAAATCAACAAAGACAGGAGCAGAAGCAGGACAGGTTCACTCTTCTCACAAAAACACCAAAATAAATTCTGGCTCTAGACAAAGGGAAGTTTAAGACCCCTCCGCCAATGACAACCCCGGTAGAAAAAAGAAATGCTAGTAAATTCTGCAAATTTCATAGGGAAGTGGGACATACCACCGATGAGTGTATGCACCTAAAAAAGCAAATAGAAGAAATGCTAAAGGCAGGAAAGCTATCGCACTTAATAAAGGAACTCAAAAAAGCAGCGGATAAAAACCTAGCAATACAGGAAGAGGTCAGAAAGCTTGTGGAAGCAGGAATAATGAAGGAAGTACACTACCATGACTGGTTGTCTAACCCAGTGATGGTAAAGAAGCATGACGACAGATGGAGAATGTGTGTTGATTTCAAAGATTTAAATAAAGCATGCCCAAAAGATGGTTACCCGCTACCATAAATAGACTGAAAGGTGGAATACTTATGCGGATTCCCCTTCAAGTGCTTCCTAGACGCATTTAAAGGTTACCACCAAATACAAATGGCAAAAGAAGATGAAGAAAAAACAGTGTTTATTACAAGCCAGGGAATATTTTGCTACACAAAGATGCCTTTTGGTTTAAGAAATGCTGGGGCAACTTACCAGCGTCTGGTTGATAAGGCATTCCATAAACAGATTGGTAGAAATCTAGAAGTGTACGTAGACGATCTTGTCATAAAAAGCCGCATGGAAGATGAGATATTCAGGGACATAGAAGAAACGTTTAAAACTCTAAGGTAAATTAATATGAAGCTAAACCCTAAAAAATGTACCTTTAGGGTAGAGGAAGGAATGTTTTTAGGATACAAAGTCAACACTAAGGGGCTGAAGGTATGCCCAAATAAGGTAGATGCTGTCTTAAGTCTCCCATCCCTAAGATGCTTAAAAGATGTGCAAAAGTTAAACGAAAAACTCGCAAGCCTGAACAGGTTCTTGGCCAAATCAGCAGAGAAATCATTACCGTTCTTCAAAACTTTGAAAAAATGCATGAAGAAAAGTGATTTCCATTGGACCACGGAAGCTGAAGAGGCATTTAAGCAAATGAAGCAGCTAATAGCCGAGCTTCCTATGCTAACCGCACCAATGGAAAAAGAGGAGCTTATTGTCTACTTGGCTGCAGCAAAAGAAACGGTAAGCGCGGTCCTAGTGACGGAAAGGGAAGCTAAGTAGATGCCCATCTACTTTGTCAACAGGGCATTGAGAGGTCCAGAAATAAACTACACATCAACGGAAAAGTTAGTGTTGGCCTTAGTACATGCTAGTAAGCGCCTAAAAGGTACTTTCAAGCACATCCAATCATAGTAATCACGGACCAACCTATACAACAGATATTATCAAGGTCGGAAGTAGCAGGAAGGTTACAGAAATAAAGTATCGAATTAGGAGAATACGCAATACATTACAGACCTAAAGTATCAGTCAAAGGGCAGATATTAGCTGACTTTATAGTCGAACGACCTGAAGAGGACTCTCTAGATAATCAGATGGAAGTGGAAGAAGAACTCCCTGAACCATGGATTTTGTTTACAGACGGGTCCTCCTATATAGACGGTTCTGGAGCAGGACTAATACTTACAAACCCAGAAGGTATGGAATTCACTTATGCTCTAAGATTTAGGTTTGACGCAACAAATAATGAAGCAGAGTATGAAGCTTTGATTGTCGAACTAAGGATAGCAGAACAAATGGGCGTTAAGAACCTCCAAGCAAATGTGGATTCACGTTTAGTGGCCAATCAGGTGAACGAAACGTATGTTGCAAAGGAAGCTGACATGATCCGCTACCTGGAAAAGGTAAGAACACTTACAAACAGCTTCAAGGCGTTCTCAATAAGATAAGTCCCTAGAAGTGAAAACAAAAAAGCCGACGCGCTAAGAAAAATAGCTTCCACAAGCTTTGCACACTTGAGTAAGCAAGTATTGGTTGAAGAATTAAAAGAAAAGTCCATAAGTGAAGTAGAAATATTGGCAGTAGTGGAGGAAGAAGGAGATACTTAGATGACTCCAATTTTCAAATACCTCGCGGAAGGAATCCTGCCAGCAGATGTGAAGAAAGCAAGGGCAATAAGAGGTAATTCGTGGCGATTTGCCATAATTAATGGGACCCTTTACAAAAAATCCTTTCTCGAACCATGGCTAAGGTGTGTAGGGCCGCTTCAAGCCAACTATGTTCTGAGAGAGATACATGAAGGATCTTGTAGCATGCACGCAGGTACACGATCCATTGTGGCTAAAGCTTTACGGACTGGTTACTACTGGCCTACCATGCATAAAGACGCAAGGACGTTAGTAAGAGCATGCTAAGACTGTCAAGTTCATAAACCCGTTCCAAGGAACCCCCAGCAAAGGCTAACCCCAATCACATCTCTATGGCCATTTTAAAAGTGGGGAATTGACAGAGCCGGACCTTTTTTGGAAGGGCTAGGGAAAGTAAAATTCTTAGTAGTAGCCATGGATTACTTGACAAAATGGATTGAAGCAAAACCGGTCGCGACCATTACTGGCAATCAAATCAAAAAATTTATGTGGGACAATATTGTCTGCAGATTCAGACTCCCCGGAGAGATCATTTCAGACAATGGAAGACAATTTCAAGATGATCCATTCAAGGATTGGTGCGAAAAACTATGTATCCGTCAACATTTTACTTCTGTTAAGCATCCGCAGACCAATGGCCTAGTAGAAAGAGCAAATCGCAGCTTTGGAGAAGGAATGAAAGCAAGGTTGGATGCAAGAAGCAAGAACTGGATGGAGGAGCTCTCCCATGTTCTATGGGCGCACAGCACAATGATAAAGTCTAGCAATGGAGACACCCCATTCTCATTAACATACGGAACAGAGGCAGTCATCCCGGCAGAGATTAGCATGCCTACACTCAGAACAGCGGAAGTGGACCTGGTACAAAACAATGAAGCTTTGTAAATCAACCTTAATCTCTTGGAAGAAATAGGAGAGGAAGCAGCAATACGTGAAGCTAAGAGTAAAGCAAAAATGGAAAAATACTATAACTCAAAAGTTTGAAATACAAGTTTTAAACCGGGAGACCTTGTGTACCACAACAACGATGCAAGCCGGGCAGAAGACACTGGGAATCTAGGGCCCAAGTGGGAAGGACCATACGAGGTAACAAAAGCACTTGGAAAGGGAGCATATAAGTTAAGAGATCGTGACAGAAAGCAACTTTCGTGGACTTAGAATATCAGCAGCCTCAAGAAATGTTATGTTCACACAATGTAAGCAACTCACCCATGCGAACTCCGCAGTGGGGATA
>BQNB010070344.1:6016-33157 GCA_026074375.1 Tanacetum coccineum
CTGATAATGATTAATAGCAATAACTGCTGACCAATCAGACTGTGACACACAGCCTGTGTCCCCACCTTAACATGTGCCCTTTAGAAAAACCCTTTAAAAAATATGATTAGTGAGGTGAGGTGCAGTGGGACATTATGTTGGTTTCTGAAAGTGTTAGGATAATAAAATTACAAATTACATTACAAATATACACATTCACGGTAAAAAACGAAGTCGTTTTGACTTCGGGCCAACTGCTACAGTAACGGGCTCTCATTTTGGGCCAGCCCGATTTTAGTTTTTTTTTTTTTTAAATTATTTTGTTTTTGTTTTTTTTTAATTTGTATGCACAAAGTAGGAGGAAAAAAAATATTACAAAAGTTCTGATTTATTCAGATAAAAAAAATACCCGCGGAAACATCTTCGATACCTAATAACTTTAAAATAATCAATATGGTCACAAACGTACAACCTATTATATTAAAAAAAAAACCATATAGCAAAAAAAACAACACTTTAAACATGAGGCCCAACACATAAGCCATATAAAAAAAATTATTACTAAAAATATACACATTTGTCGACAAACTAGCATAAAATTCGCATAAAATGTGGCCCAAAATCTGGCCCAAAGTAAAAAAAAATACAAAACGGTCCCTCAACTTTTAACTATTTACGATTTTCTTACACAAAAAATCCCGTAAAAAAATTAACAAAAAAAACACGTCAAGTTTTTATTATTTACAACTTTTTTACATTCATCGGCAAAAAAAAAGATACTGAACCGTCCCAAAAAAGAAAATATTCGGGAAAAAATTAACCCGTCCCAACGCAAAAAAAAAAATCCCGAATCATACAAAAAAAGGAAATATCCGAGAAAAAATTAGCCAAAAAAAAACAACCCAAAAATAGCCTAAAATCTTGCCCAAAGTAAAAAAAATAGAAAACGGACCCTCACATTTTAACTATTTACGATTTTCTTACACAAAAATTCCCGTAAAAAAAATTACAAAACCGTCCCAAAAAAAGAAAATATTCGGGAAAAAATTAGCCCGTCCCAACGCAAATCTTTTTTCTCCGAATCATACAAAAAAGAAAATATTAAAAATTAGCCCCGCCATAACGCATCGCCCAAACAAAAAAACCCCCGAAACGTAAAAAAAATTATTCGGGAAAAAATTAGCCCCGCCGCAACGCGCGGGTTCTTTTGCTTGTTCTTTAACATACCGCTTCAAAACGCAGTAAAGAATAATGATACGAATTACACAAGGTATAGGGTTTTTAGTCTTTTAATAGACAAACAAAATGAAGATGGGAAAATCACAAAAATACCCAATTTTACAACCTCACTTCACAAAATACCCAACTTTTTAGCCAAAATGCCAAAATACCCATAAAAATCGCAAAATTTGTCACTTTTGCGAAATTGAGAAAAAAATCAAAAAATTTGCGATAATTTAATATAATATCGCAAAATTTATTAAAAAACCGCAAGTTTTATTAAAAAAATCGCAAATTTTAGAAAATTTGCGATATTTTATAAAAAAATCACAAATTTTAGATTTTATCTTCAATTTGTGATATTTTATAGAAAATATCGCAAAATTTGCGATATTTTTTAAGAAAATCGCAAAATTTAGGAAATATCGCAAATTTCGTAAATTTTAGAGAATCACTTGCGATTTTTTTGGAGAAACCATACTCCATCATTTTCACTTCGCAAAACACTCACCTGAGATTTTTTCTTCGCAAAAAAACAACCCCATCATTTTTGCGATCTTGTTTTCGCAAAAACCCCACCACACCCCGCAACAAAATTACGATTATAGAAGAATTCTTGCGATTATAGAAGAAACCCGCAAAGTGTTGTAAAAGGATTTTGTGATTTTCGAACAAATAATGGATAAAGAAGCCGCGGTACGTTTAATTCATACAAATTCATGTTAATTAGCTTTATTTTTATTTTCGAATTATTGTTATTTCGAATTAGGTTTATTTTTAATTTGGTTTTTTCGAATTGGGGGTTTTGAAATTGGTCGATGTTAGTAAGCCCCTCTGTCCATTTTTATAGTTTGATAGATGTGGTAAGTTGTCGTTTGAGGATTAGTTTGAAGTTAGAAAAAGTTTCGGCAAAAATTCTGCATTCACTATTTTGACTCCGAATTTTAGGCCAACTTTAGGAGGTGATAACTTGGTCATGCCGATAGCAATGATAGGTTTACAGGACATTATAGATAACTACGTCGAATGTACTTTCCAACGAACTAGGCCTCATCGAATTTCATGGTTTTAAAGTGGGTCAAAAGGCAATTGCAAACCTGGGTGCCAAAACTGGGTTTGCTGTCCTGAAATTCAATTGTAGTAATGGGCTGTGCAGGCGGGTCAAAACATTTTATTTTTCTATGAAATTTGAACTGGAACTTACCCATGATATGTGTGACCTCCTGGAATTTTTCCAGATTTTTGTGATGCTTTTAAATGGGCCATTTGCTGTCCTACATTTGCTAAGTTTCTGCAGAATCACATTTAGACATGGTACATTGCAACATGGTTTGTGAATAGTTAAGATGACCATAGAATTTATCGCCAACTATAGTGAGATGTCTATACACATGAGTACTTAGAAATAAGAGATGGACACTTGGTAAAATTTTAGGAGACGATATGATCTTCGAAACCGGGCAGAGGTTCGCAGGCAAAACCTTGAAGAGGGTAAGAAAAGACCAAGATCTCCTAGAAGATCAGTACTAACTATAACTAACAGACTTAACTTTAATACTAACAGTATTAAGTCCGTTTACAATATTTTTCCTAACACACTTTATTAAAAAAACTAGCAAGAAGCTAGAAGAATTACAAAGTTACAAGATGAGGATTTTTGAGTGTGTTTTTCCCATTGCATTCACAACTTTTTGAATAGCTTTTTACAATGACTTGTTAAACAACAAATCATTTGTAAAGTCATAATCATTAAAGGTGCTTTGCATTTTTTTTGAACATCATTTTATTAAAAAACTAGCAAGAAGCTAGAAGAATTACAAAGTTACAAGATGAGGATTTTTAAGCCAATCAACCCAACTAAACGACACATTACATCTAAACCGACTCCAATAAAAAGAATACGACACAACATCATCAAAAATAACCGCCTTAGAAGGAGAAACCACACCAAAGACACATTTATTACGATAAGCCCAAATTAGCCACCACAACCCAAAACACACCCCTTCTAACAACCTTTTATGCTTGATAGGAATCCGAAGATTTACGATCCAAGAAACCCATTCATCGAACGTATGCACTTCCATGAAATCCACCTCCCACCAACGGCAAATCTTGCGAAAATTATCTTTCGCAACAAGGCAATCAAAAAATAAATGACTTGACGATTCCGTGACGCTACCACAAACGGGACAAAGAATAGACGGAATATCTATACCTCTCCGGGATATATTAAGACGGGTAGGCAAACAATCCATTCTCACCTTCCACGCATGAATGTTAACCTTGATTGGCACCGCTTTTATCCATCGAGTTTGAGTAGACACTTCCGGAAACCTGTTATCATCAATAACCTTTCTAGCCGAAGCTACCGAGAACTCACCCGAACCATCAAGCGTCCAATACCACCTATCAGGCGTGACACCAAGAACAACACCTTCCACGTAAGTCGTCAAATCCGTCAACTGATCTTGTTCCACTCCGCTTCTAGGAGCACGACGAAAAGACCAGGTCAAGTTCTCCTGTGACAGTTTAGAAGCCACATCGACAGTCTTCTTCACTTCCAGCGCATAAAGCCTAGGATATCTTTGTTTCAAAACCATGTCTCCATGCCACAAATCCTCCCAAAAATAAGTATCCGCACCATTGCCAAGCTTTTTCTGCATAAAATTATTTAAGTGTATACCTTTTATCTTCAATGTTTCCACCTCCTGGAGAATGCTTCGCCAAATGGACTTGTAACCAACCTTGAATCCGCTACCATTTTTCCCATCTTCGCCATGAATAGCTTTAATAACCCTAGTCCATAACAAGTTCTTTTGAGTTGTAAACCGCCAAACCCATTTACACATAAGAGCTCTATTAAGCGCATATAAACTAGAAACACCAAGGCCACCTTTCTCTTTAGAACACAAAACCTTACTCCATTTCACCCATATCGATTTTTTACTATTTAAATCGACACCACTAAAAAACCGACTTCGAATTGATTCCATGCGTTGAAGGACTTTCATTGGCACCTTGAATATAGACATATGATAAATAGGCATGGATCCTAGAACCGCCTTGAGAAGGGTTAAACGACCACCTATCGATAATGTTTTCATCTTCCATTTTGAAAGACGATCTACCATTTTATCCACAATCTCATCCCAAGATTTAATCCGAGACATATTTCCCCCAACTTTCGAACCTAAATAAGCAAAAGGAGCCTTAAGGACACCACAACCAATTCTATTTGCAGCTTGCACCACCCTATCTTCACTCACCACAACACCCAATAACTTACTCTTGCTTAAATTAATACTAAGACCTGAAGCACGATGAAAACATTTCAACACATATATAATCGTATCAATATTCTTAGTACTCCATTGCCCCATAAACACCGCATCGTCCGCATAGAACATATGAGAAAGATGCATAACCGAATTAAGCACAATGCCATTAAACATGCCCGCATCCACAACTCTTTTAAAAGAAATGTGAAGACTCTCCATAACCAAAATAAAAATAAACGGAGAAAGAGGATCACCTTGTTTAAGGCCCTTAAAAAACTGAAATTCCTCCGTAGGGCTTCCATTCACTAAAACCGATCCCCAAGAAGATCGAAGACATTCTTGAATCCAACCACACCATTTTTCACCAAAACCAAATTTTCTTAAGACATCATCAAGGTAATCCCACCGAACAGAATCATAAGCCTTTTCAAAGTCAATTTTTAGAATAAATGAATGTTTTTTCTTCAACTTACACCACTGCAAAACCTCATTAAGTATAAATGGTCCGTCAAGAATTTGCCTATCCGCAACAAAAGCCGATTGCACCTCATTAACAATATCTCCAAGCACCACCACAAGACGATTAGCCAAAATTTTGGCAATTATTTTATAAAGGCTCCCAATAAGACTAATCGGTCTGAAATCCTTCACCATTTTTGCTTCGGGAGTCTTCGGAATCAACGCTATGAAAGATGAATTACACCCTTTTGGAATGCGACTGTAATGAAAGAAATATTTCACCGCCGCCAACACATCTTTTTCTATTAAACTCCAAAACCTTTTATAAAAACCAAATGTGAATCCATCCGGCCCCGGAGATTTATCAACACCACAATCCCAAACCGCCTTTTTAATCTCTTCATTTGACACTTCGGCTTCCAAATCCAGTTGTTGCATTGAATTCAGATGATGAGGAAACTCCATATTAAGCATCGGCCGAACAGATTTAGGTCTATCAAAACGATTCTTGAAATGATTAAGGAACTCATTTTTAACCATATTAGGATTTTCCACCCAATCTCCTTCCACCAGAACCCCTCGTATAGAAAGTTGGTTTCGTTTCTTATTAAGAATACCATGGTAATATTTTGAGTTCTCGTCGCCTTCAATTGCCCATTTGATTTTTGCTTTTTGAGACGCCTCCATTGCACACAATTTATCCACCTCTTGAATCGATTTTACAACCTCCGCACGTTTATGCAAAGTATCAGACGACGCATCTCCTTTGTCAATGATCATCTCCAAATCAGCGAGCTCCTGTTTCAGCACATGTTTTCGAGTTTTCGGACTTTGTCTCATGCCATTCCAAACACGTATCTTCTTTTTTAGATATTTCAACTTGTTCATCATGTTGATCATAGCATTAGAATTATCTACCGGAGCTTCACGCCACACCTCATTAACAAAGTTCTCAAAACCCTCCATTTCCAGCCAATAATGAAAAAACCGCCATAAAGAAAAAACCGAAACGAGAATAGGGTCCATAGTCATGAGGAAGATTCACGTAATCGAATGATAGGATGTGAGGACAGATAACAAATCATCGTAGGGTGATTCTGATAAATTAGGACACTCACTCCAGTAAGCAATTCGGACATGAGGAATCTAACTATCAAGCTTACTCTCTTTGAAGGCAGATCTAGTAGACACCAAGTAAAAGAACATTTCAACCAAGTGGAACCTACTCTCTAAATATTCCATGAGATAAAAGAGTTAAAGAAGCAGTTCGCCGCATCAGTTGAAAAAAAGTTCCAAAGTCTCTCATTTGTTATACGGACCTCATTAAAATCAAAAACCCATGATAATCAGTGAACTATTCCAATTATCAAAGTCTTGACATAAATAATCTCATAGCACTTTTCTTTTCTGACAACTCTTCTTGCGGGCATACACCAAAATAATAGAAGTAATTATCCCATTAGAGACCCAATTTCCTTGAATCAAAACAAAAATATCCTGAAACCGTTGAATTTTAGTTTTCTTAAACCATTAGATCCAACGACATTAAATTCCCACCTGATTTACCAACCGAGGCAATATGCACATAATCGAAATGCAAAAGATACCCCCAACATCTTTGATTTCAAACAAATCAATAGACATCCCATTTAGTTCTTGCAACTTAAGAGAAAATTCACCTTGTTAAGAGACACACAACTCCTTTACCCCAACTTTTTATCCTTTAGGTTAAGACCTTGGATATAAAAAAGACAACATATTCAACGGAAAACACCATCCACTCCGTGCGATTCAATGATCTCATTCATATCTTTCATACACCCGTCCATATAATAACCATCACGAAGGATTTGTCCCAGCATGCCTTAACCCAATTCATCCATCACATTAATATAAAACCACCTTTCAGAGAACATTCAGACTCACTACAATGATCTGAGGATCAGATTCCCCACCTTCTTTATGTGACGTGATAAACCCCGAGCTAAAAATCATCCTAAATCATCAGAAATAGTTGTTTTACATTCCCGAATACCCATCACAATTTATCCTTCTGATTATCCATCTCAAAATATTCAACATCATTCTCTCTGTGTAAAACCAGGAAGGTACTACCAAACTCCTTTGAGTGCTCGCCTCCTAATTATTCCTTCATGCTTATCTTATTAAGGAGAGGCAACAAATATTCAACGGGTATTCTAATTGTTTTACGACAATTGTGTCTCACTAGAAACAACACCATCATTGGATTATGGATTCTCCTCCTCAACCTCGTTATCAAATACCCTAACTAACTATCATTTTACCCCTTATACCTCCTCATCACTCTCACCAGCGGTGAAATCTTCTTAAAAACTTCTTCACATTTCTTCATCTTCTTAGACACTTTCCCCTTATTTTGATCATTTATTGCCAAATCTGAAGACCCACTACGCGGGAATCTCTATGGCTCTCAACTCCATGCGTCTTACCTTTATAATTAATTTTCAATGATTCAAATAAGTGAGACATACTCTTAGTGAGGACACAAAGACTTTTGCAATGGTAATTTTCCTTTCTCTAAGTTCACGTCACACATTTAACAAGGTTCCCCACTTGAAGCTATACACATAAATATTATTTTGCGTATTCTAACAGCTTTTAAAGGAATAACCCTTCAATTTCTCACATAGTAACTCGTTTCATCAGTAATGAATCACTAGACTCTTGGATTAGTTGAGAGAACCACGCACATACTCTGTAGATAACATAAACATCTCCTTTGCCTCTACCGAGTTAAAAGCAATCATAACCCATAAGCCACCCATGGTATTCTTAAATCAATATCGGTGAAGCCTTCATTCCCCAATAGCCACTTTTAGATTTCTAACACTAGATACCCAACCTCCTTCAGCCTTCCCATTTAAACAACATGTAGAATCCTGTTGTTTAGCACAAGAACATCTAAAACCAATACTGGCTTGCTATCATTCTCCCCATTCCCTTGCACTGATTTTTTACCGACATATCGCATAAGGAACTGTACATCATCCCAATGACCCATTGCCTTAGTATATTCCCAAATGATGAGTCTCTTGATGCTTGTCTTTCATAGCAGTTGATGACTGCAAGTAGAGACCCTTATGCCCCAAGGAATCTAGCAGCAATTAGCATGAATTCTATGTCTATCTACCATCCACACCATACATCATTACCACACAAATGCCTCACATAACAAAAACATAAATAAAACGCAACAAATCCGAATCCTTACCAGCCTTTTGAACTGTTTGTTAGGAATAAACGCACAAACCACAATGCCAAATTATTTACACGCATTCTAAAGATCCTTACATCGCTTGCTTAGTGAGTAAAATTAGTCACGACTGTCCGGAGCTTGGAGATCTTCAACACATCATCCTCCTTAGTTCTCTTAGAACCTATTTGAATCAAAACAAAGAAGATATCACCAATTTGAAAAATCACAGCAAAAAAACCTAAAAACGAGGGGTTAGGGTTTTGGATTTGAAAGGAATTAGGATTAGGTTTTTTATTGGAAATTTAATTGGAAAAAAACAAAAAAAAAAGGAAAACGACAAAGAAGCAAGCCCTAAATCGAAAACTTTTTTGCATTGGAGATGCTCTAACAATTATGAAAACATGAATACAATCTCGAAAATATGAAGCCACAACAAACATTTAGGTGTCGTTTGTTTTTCAGATGTTTGACCTCTTATCTGTTAAATCATGTCTGAAAAAAAAGACTGATTCAAAGTCTCAATCTACTATTTTTTTATGGTTAAAAAATAAGAAGAGTGAAGAAAAAGACGAGAAGCAGAATTTGGGTACTATAAAGAGGAAAAGGAGGTGGTGTTTCTCTTCAAGATTGAAGTAAAGAAAAGCGATTATCATTACTTATGTCCGAAAAAAACAAACAATCTTATTTAATTTTTTTCTTCTCGCCTACAGAAATAAGTGACAAAAAAATGTTTTAAAAAAAACACAACCCAAGGTTGTTACATAAAATTGAAGGGAAAAAAACAGTTTTTCTAACAAAGTCTTAAGACCAACTGTAATGAATGGTCTTCATGTCAGTTTTATGTTCGGTCAACCAACAAAGAGGACGCGTTCTTCCATTACACCCCAATACAAGATGCGTCCAATGGCGGGATTTTGCAAGAGCTCGGTCGTATACTCGACCAAGTCGTTGAGCATGTTTGTGCGTGTGAGTGTTTTATTTAATTAATTTTTATTGGGTACACTTGTGTTTAAGTGATGTATCTTTTTTGTAGTGTCTTTGGTCTTCTTATTACACTATTTTGGTTATAAAATTGTTGTTGAAAGAAAAAACTGATGTGAATTTATGGCGCTAGTAGCTGCACCTGCTGGTAAAGAAACTGAATGGTTGAAAAACTTGCTCTTTGAGATTCCATTGTGGTCCAAACCTATAGCACATATTTCTATCCGTTGTGATAGTGCTGCTACATTGGCAAAGGCTTATAGCCAAATGTACAATGGGAAGTCTAGACACTTAGGTGTCAGGCATAGCATGATTCGTAGGTTGATCACGAATGAGGTGGTGTCTATAGAGTTTGTGAGGTCTCAACAAAACCTAGTTGATCACTTGACGAAGGGGTTGGCTAAAGACTTGGTAAATAAATTTTTGTCATCAAGGTTCTCTATGAAGGACATGGGGGAGGCAGATGTTATTCTGGGTATAAGGATTAAACATGAAAGTAATGGAATAGCAATTTCTCAGTCTCATTATATTGAGAATGTACTAAAGAAATTCAATTACTTTGATTGCACTCCAGTGAGTACTCATATGGATACAATTGAGAAGCTGATGCCCAATATTGGTCAGGTTGTATCTCAACTTGAGTATTCTATGGTGATTGGCTGCCTAATGTATGCCATGACTTGTACAATGCCTGATATTGCTTTTGCAGTGGGTAAATTGAGCAGGTATACTAGTAACCCTTGTACTCAGCACTGGCAAGCAATTCAGAGGGTACTAAAGTACTTAAATAAAACCATAGACTATAGATTGATATATACTGGTTATCCTTTAGTTTTAGAAGGATGCACTGATGCAACTTGGATAAGCAACACTGAAGATAATTCGTCTACAAGTGGCTGGGTATTCCTGCTTGGTGGTGGTGCAATTTCTTGGGCTTCCAAGAAGCAAACTTGCATTACTGGTCAAAATATTTAGAGCAATGTAAAATGTTGTTTGATTTTGTATCATGTTTTAGATTTCGTGTCGTGTTTTAAATTTTCTATCGTGTTTTAAAAGTTCATATTATTTTTTAAATTCTGTTTTGTAATCTGTATTTCGTATGTTTAAGTAATCGAATTTTATTTTATGTATTGTTTTTTATTATTAATGAATTTTATTTTTGTTGTTAAAGTTATTGAAAAAAGATGTAGGTCGCCTTACTATGACTAAAAGGTCGCTTGTAGGTCGCCGGAGAGAGAAAACTAATGTGGCAGTCCTTACTATGAGAAGCCTTAAATATTCAAAACGAGTTGGCTGAGAAAATGAAGAAAACAGGAAAACGGTGGCTCAAGTCATGACTACAACAAACAATTATTATCCGAAAAGCGTAAATGACAACATGTTTGCTTAAATATTGTCCATTAACAGGGGCTAGATGGAAGATATCATCAAATGCGAGCTGAAAATCAAGCTAAAAGCTGGGCTAGTTGGGGTGGCCAAGCACCTGTAAGCCCCCCTACTGGCTCTGTCGTTAATTAGAATTCTCTCATGTGTAAAGTTATCATCACGCAAAGTATATAATCGTATAATATTGTTTGTCAAATTTTTTGATTACATGGTACATGTCGTCGCAACGCGTGAGTACCATGCTAGTAATATCTAAAAGCGCACAACTTTATGCACATGGTGATTAAGAAAAGTCAATGTTTTTACAATAATTAACAGTTAAAAATATTTTTTTATATGAGTCCTGTGACACAGCGAGACACACCTTAGTTATGTCACTAAAGGTGATAGGTTCTCATTCTTCTTCATTCTACATTTCTTTATCAGTGCAACTTTCATTCTTATTAACCACTCAAGGGTGGTCTACTGACAAGGTGACTTGTGACTATCACTCTAAAATGTGTGAGGTTTCAAGTTTAATTCCTGCTAGGTGCAAACAACTTTAGTGGCCACGGCAACCTCCTGAAAAAGAAGGCTTTACCTGATTTGAGTTTGTGTGGCGATAGGTTCAAACCCTGTGAATTAATTGGCCAAAAGGTCAAAAACCATGGTTACCAAAAATAAAGTTTCAATTTTATTCGATCTACTATCAATACTTACAAAAAAAGAAGAATTGCATATATTACTATATTTATTAAAAGGCAGCAACGCTGCTATAAATGCACCATTTAATGCGCTCCATCTCCGACCGGGTCGACCCGCCGGAACCCAAAGTCTGACCCCGGATCCGACCGACCTTTTTTAACCCCGACCCGGAACACGTGGTGGGGGTACGTGTCTATATTTTATCCATCTCACATCTTTCTCCCACCCCACTCTTCTCAAAGCTTCATCTACACATAATTTTCTCATTCTTTCACATCTAAACCTAAAAAACACACACAACGAACATCTGTCTCTCCTCTCTATTGACGGCCGGTAACACTGACAAAAAGCAAAAAAATGATATAAAGCAATCGTTGCTCAACAATCATTGATTCCATGCCTAAATCAAATCAATTATGTAAGTTTACTCAACCCTAATTTGATTATTAGTTTTGAGTATTCTTTTATTTTTTTGTTTTTTTAATGCACAACCACCAAAAAAGGGACTTCAGATTCAAGAGTTTGCAGGTATGAACTTTTTGATAAAGATGTAGTAAAATATTGCATGCAACAAGCTCTACAATAAGAATCAATGTAGGTTTTTTTTACCTAATTTATATGTATTAATGAATTAAAATACGGAATTAGAGGTATTTTTTAATTGAACGAATGAAATTGTAAATTGGGGATTAATTAAATTGAAATTTGGTTTGGTTTTTTTGGTTTTTTTTTTTGGGTTTTTAATTAATAAGTTGGAATCTGTGAGATTTCTGTGTTTCATCAGGTATGGGAAATGGCGGCGAAATAGGGCATGCACAGAGGACCGTGTGTCCAGCATAATGGTTTCGCTGGCGAGGTATTACCTTCTAATACCTTCATCTCTTATTCGTATCACTGTTGTAACTGAATATTTATGCACTTGGTTTGAAAATGTAAGATGTAATTGTTTGTATGTTCTCATAACTAGATTTGAGAAGCTGGCGTAGTTACCATTAGGTTTTGAGTTATAAGCTCCATAAGCTCATAGGCCCTAGAAAAATTATGTGCACACATGCCATGCAGAAAAGCTAAAACAAACACCCCGTAAGTAGTACAACAAAATTACCGTTTACGTTGGACTAATACGCTTCATAAGCTCATAAGCTCATAGGCCCTAGAAAAGTAATAAGCCCATATAAACGGATTAGTCGAACGTAATATTTTTAAGTGCTTTGTGACAATAAAATAAGCAGAACGCAACTTCATTATAAATATTCAAAACCAGTCATCTGCTTTAAAACTTTGCGATAAGTGATCTAAAAATCAATCCACAAGTGCATTGTAAATGTATTGAGATTTATGGCATATTTGCAGGTTGAGCTCTTGATGAGGGTTCGTCACAGAAATTTGGTTTCTTTCATTGGATATTCTCACAACGATAACAAGATGGCCTCGACTAACATTGATATGATGCCTCAACTAGAATTTTTTTATACATCAGTTGTTAAAATTTTTTTGTCTCTAATAAGTAACTGAATCTTTTTTTCTAGCCTCGGCTAACATTTATTTATACATCAGTTGTTTCACTTTTTTTATCTTTTATAAGTAACTGATCTAGAAGACTATTATCCAGTACCATTTTGACATCGTTGTTTCATTATGTTATCAGAACAATCAAAGGGGGTGTTTGTTTAAGCTTGTGTTTGGTCTCATGAGCTTTTATCAAGTAAGACTCTATCTGAGAGCCTATGATATGGATGGTCGGATAAGACTAATGATACACCTTGAAAACATACTATCTGTTGGTGACAATTGAAACTAGGAAAAATGGTAACTGTGTTCTTACTTCCAAAGCCTAACATGTTCTTTTTAAATTTTCCCGCCGAAACTGAATTACTTTATCGTTACAGCTTGACAGAGAGTTGGAGCCAAAAAGAAATGTTATTGTTCATAGCTTCTCTCTTGCAAGAAACTTATACGAGGGGGAGACACCGGTCGTAAGTTACTTGGAGAGTTTGATCTTAAGCCAAGATCTGACTTTCTTGAGGTATGCGAGTTGTGAGACTTGAACCGTACTAGAAAAAAGTCTAAAATTTTGTTAGTTAGATTTGAGTTTAACAATGATATTTTTTAACTGTTTCAGTCGAATATTGCATTAAGCCTGCAACAACAAAATAGGATGAAGGAAATGGGAACGACGGTGAGAAATGCATCTTCATATATGGAGAAATTGAAGGTATTTTCCATCTCTTTTTTCTATTAAACTTTAGGTCGTTAGCTCGAAAAGTGATTATAAAAAGTTACTAATAGTGTGCGAATCAATTATCTTTATATTGGTATAATCTTAGTTGTAAACCGGTTGAATTTTGTATCTAATTTATTTCTTGCCTTACATATATTGATGTGTTGCCAAGCTGATCATAACCGGCAGTAATGAGAATGTGGTATCTATCTCAAAGAGACAAAACATAATTACTTTCCCTAAATATTAAAAACTGATTTTTATAGCTTAAAACATAACTTTATCACCAGATATTATTAAATCTTTGGTATTGATTATGGTTTAGATTATAGTTTTGATATCATTTACCAACAATTCTATTTGATGTTGTTGATTCAGCCTATAACCCTCTATATTTGATGTTTGTTAAAAAAAGGTTCTTACTGTATACGTTTTGTGAGTGATTACGATGCTGTGAAGAAAGGCGGAGAGTCGTCTTCGTCGAATGGGATACTGTCAATATCAGCGAAAGTGTGACATCCAGGTGTTAATGCTTTAGAGGAAGGTGAAGAGCACACAAGTTTTTTTCCATTTTCGCAATATTACATTATTTACAATGTGCGATGCATGTCTGTAAACTTATGTGCAGTGTATATTGCATTATAATATTCTAATCATGTGTTTTTTCCTGCAGTAATCACATTTTTTATTTCAAGGTCATCTACCATGTTGTCGCTTGATCTTGATGTGAGCATCAAGGGCAAAGCTAGGGACTAGGGAGATAGTTTCAAGTGGTATATTTGTGCAGTCACGACACGAAATAATCAGATAGGTAATAGTTTGTAACACCCCCATTTTTACAATATAGCAGCGGAAGCTAATCTGGGGTATTACTTCATGGATACAACAATCATAATCATAGAAAACGACCCAAAAGAGACGTTTATTCAAAAGATATGTTATCATTCATTTCAAATAAGAGTTTTACAAAGGCAGGTCCCAAAATCTAGAAACATAAAATGTGAATGATAACAAGTTTTAGCCATCTTCATGTCCATGCCACTCCATGCTATAAGTTGCTCAATTACCTGAGATAAACATGCATAAAAAGGGTCAACACAAAGGTTGAGTGAAATTCATAGGTTTGAAATGTAATAGTTGAATACAAGTTATAGTGGAAATACTGGTATTGCAGGGACAATCATCATGGGGAACATTATTTATTGCATCTAAGCTCATGACATCAATACATTAACAGGGAAATCACCGTAGTGATATTGGTTAGGGACAGATGTCCCCGTGGAAAAGGTAACTTGCCAAGGTTACCTATTAGGACAAATATAGTGCGTTTGGCTACCCCAAGCATGGGTATACCAATGGGAGCCGTCACCCCCAATAGATCTATTCACAATATTCGCGTTCAACAAATAATCGCAATGCAAGTAATTAATGATCCATGAATATGTAAATAAGCACCTTGAAGCTACTTAGGCAATAATATATCTAAGAAGCATACATTTAGAAAACACTTGCATTCATAGGTTTATATCAGGTATCAATAGGGTTTTTAAAAAGTATTCAAAAGATGAAAAATAAGAGGTTTTATGAATTCATTAAGCCTTTGAAAAGTAATCACATTGTTATAAGATAAACGAGTATGTAAAAGAGTTTGTAACAAGCATGTATCCCCCTCGCGGGTTTATAAAACATTCAAAAGATTGAAAAGCGAGGCTATGAACTCACTAAGTCCTTGAAAAGTAATCACATTGTTATAAGATAAACGAGTATATAAAAGAGTTTGTAACAAGCATGTATCCCCCTCGCGGGTTTATAAAACATGTAAATAAGTAAAGGCGAGGTTATGAACTCACCTGGTAGGTAGAATTAAATAAATATTCCAAAATAAAGCTACGACCATAATCACAAACTAACAGCGGAAAGTTGATATAGCCAAATGACAGTAAACAGCCACGTCACGCAACCTGATTAAATAAGTTTGATTCTTAGGAAGATTGAACACTACAACTTTGGTTTAGAGAGTCTAATATGTTAGGAGTTTGATTGAAAGTTTGAAATTATTTTATCACGACATCACCCGTTCGGTGCCCATCAGAATTCAGAAGTCAATCAGTAAACTTTTGAGGAGCAGGGCACTTTAAATCGAACCCAACAACTCAGTCATAAAACGTAATACCGAGATAAACCCCTTAATATGAAGCTCCCTAGTATTGTGATACAATATAATCAGTTTTAAGCGTTTTGATCAATATCTTGAAAGGTTAAGCACGAGAAGCGTTAATTAAAGTCCAAATTGCCATGCAAGCTTATTTTAACATTTCAATAGACATTTATAAGTTATAATAAACTAAAATATGAAGATTTAATGCAACGAAAGTTTAGAATAACGATTCGTTAAGCTAGGAAGCAAAACGGGTCAAATTAGGGTTTCAAAACGTAAACGCGCGGGTTTTAAGTTCAAATTCCTTCATTAATCAATAAAGTGGTTATTTTAACATTAGTTAAGCATGCTAGGATAGATTATAAAAATATTTAATCATTATAACATTTAGTTTTAAGAAAAACGCAAAATTAGGGTTTCGGGTGTACGGTTTTGGATCAAAATAGAAAATGAGCATGAATTGAGTTATGAAACTTTAACAAGAGTATATTTAGGATCATATGAACATTATAAGAGTGTAGGAGCAGAATTAGAATCCTTAGAACCTGGGTTTGAGCTTATAGCTTGAAAACGGGTTGAAATCGGGACTTTTAGCTTCGTACGCCTAGAATAACGACTCCCGGGCTTCTTTTCTTGTTTTAATTTTGGCTTCACTTCTGTTTCTTTGGGACTTCTTAGGATCTATTAGAATTCATATTGAGCAAAGGATTGCTGCTATGATGGGTTATAGAGGAGGGAGTGGGGGATGAGTAGAAATGAAGAGTTTATGGTCCTATTTATAGTCAAATGACCCTTAAGGGCCAAGGCATGCTTATGATCTGATATGGGACATGTGTAAGGGCTAGAGGGTGATGAGGAGAAGCTAGATGAAGTGTATGTTTGAGCTATAAAGTACCATATAGTTGGTTACCCACATATGCTGCCACTGCTCTAAATAAAGAAATAAGAGACCATGTTCAAGTTATTATAGTAATAACATTAGGAAATATTGTGAGAGGTGCTTTTAAATGCAGCTTAAGTATGAAGTATCATGTCATAGCGACCTCTGTGTTTTAGGTACAAGGTCTTGATTGCAAGAAAAACTTTCAAAATGGGTCAAAATGCAAAGGTTATGAGTTTCGGGTACATAGGGCTCAATTATGGTTTTCAAGCTTGTAATTCGTGTACATTTGATCAATAAGATGGATTAATGTTTATAAGGAAAAAAATTTATTTTTATTTGTATTAAGGATTATAACAAGAAATGATAGGTGGTCGTGTTTAAAATGGGCAAAAACTAGTAAACGGGTCCAAAGTTCCAATTAGGGCGTAATAAGGGTTTCTTGATTCAATTTGCATCTAGGCTGAAGTAAAAATTGATTGAAATGTTGATTGAAATATGATTGAGAATTTTTTAATTAAGTTACTTACAACTTATTTGCGGTGTTGGTTTGAGTTTATAATGATAAAAATGAAGAAACGGTCATGGTTTTAGTATTTACCGGATTAGGGTTTCTTTCTGACTTTTGAATTAGGGTTGTGAGTGTAAAAATGTGTATGAAAGTTTATGAATAGAATAATTAGGGTTACACATTGATATTGGAGTGTATTACTTGTACAAAAGGTGGGTGAAAAAAGAAATTAAAGAGTAAAAACAGAGGTAAAACGACTATTTGGATATCGTGCATTAATGACTTGTATATTGTGCTTTTTAAAAGCTTGTACTTGAATTTTGTAGGAGTTATATTTCAAATGAATGTATATTACTTGTACATATGATTTAGGTAGCTTTTGTACATTCACTTTAGATAGTTAAATTCTTCATGGAATAAGGGTTTAGAGGTATACGATAACGTAAAAAAGCCCGTTTTGATATAACGTTGGCGAATGGTACAATCTAGGAATAATGTACTTTGTAATAAGATATTAAGATATGACTTGACATTTATGATATTTGCTTGACATTAACGAAGACAGGATTACCATAGATAGGTTATTCTTAGCTCGCTACTTTAGTTTATGTAATTTACAAACATACTGAGATATTGACAATTCACATAATGATAAAAGCAAAAAATTTTCCCCGATCATAGTAAAAATAGGTTGATATATATACATACAAAATACCTTGGGTTGTTATATAAGAGCTTGTTTCATCATAGTGATTGTGACATGCCTTTTTTGGCGCTTATGTATTCGGCGTTCGGTATAGTGGATATAGCAAAGCGTTTGTTTCCTCATCGAGAACCAAGATGTTAAACAACCATCCCCTGAACTATTAAAATATGCTAGTGCTTCTTTCGGTCCCCAAATCCTCCCTCCTGCATGATCAGAGTCGGCATATACTACTGTTGTCAATGCCGGACCCCCCTTAGGATACAACCATAACCTTAAGTGCGTAGTGTGGCCTTTAATGTATCAGATAATAAGCTTAAACCGCTTGAAGGGAAAGGTTTGGGAGCCCTTGGAAGCGGAATAAAGGCAGGCAACTAAACATGATATTGGGCCTACTTGCCATTAGGTATAATAAGCTATCTATCATGCCTCGATAGTTGGTACTATCTACCTCTCAACACTCTCAATTAATAATTTTTTTTCGAGGAGATGGAAATAAGCTTTTGTGAGTTGGGATACCTGGAGGACATGGGGTATTCATTGGTTAGATTCTTCTAAGGCAAATTTCTTAAGTATTCCTTAATATAATTAGATTGATTAAAGAAAAATTCCCATCCTTCCATTGTTTTATTTTAGTCCAAGGAAGAAGGTAAGTTCACCCCCCTCATGCTCAGCTCGAACAACGTCATAATGATTTTGGAAAATTCATCACACATGTCTTGACAAGTCACTAATAGAATGTCGTCGACATAATATTGTTGAAGGAAAAAAAAAGAAAATAAAAAAAAAGGATGCGATTTAAACTTTCTTCTTAGTAAAAAAGTGTTATCTACTATTCTTATATTCATGTTTAATAAGAAAACTTTAATCTATCATACCAAACTTTGGGTGCTTGTTAGACCGTTAAAAGCTTTCTTTAGTTTATAACATGTTCGTTTCTCAAAGTCAATGAATCCTAAGGTTGTGCCCTAACCTGCCTCAATTGATAAAACCATTCAAGAATACACTTTTTACATCCCATATAGAATAGCTTAAAGTCTAAAAGCCCAATCATAAAGCTAATAGTTATCCTAATTGCCTAAAGTTCTAGCAACTGGGGGGCATAAGTTTCATCATAATCGATGTCCTCTTGTTGATTATAGCATTGAACAAATAACATAGCCTTATTTCAAGAAACGATACCGTTCTCGTCTAACTTATTTCTAAACACCCACTTAGTTCCTATAATTGTCATATTCCTAGGTTGTGGAACTAACTCCCAAACGTCGTTAGCAATGAATTGATTTAATTCTTCTTGCATAGCGACTATCTAACTATCATCCATTAAGGCTTCATTCACATTCTTAGGTTCTATAATTGATATAAAATAAAAGAAGTTACTTTAGTTTTGGGCTTGTAACCTAAGGGTTCTTTGGTTAAGGTTTCCTATGAACATTTTCTAATGGATGGTTCCTAGATTTCCTTAATATGACTCTTTTTTCGTCAATCTCTAAAGTTTCATCCACAATGTCATTTTCTAGGTTTTTATTTTCGGTAACCTTAATTGCTTCTTCTTCATCTAAGTCATCATCCACCAAGGGTGATGTCTTAGAGGTGGAGGAGTTTCATTTCATCGAATGTCACCGTTGAGTGATTCTTCGACTTTCCTAGATACTTGTTAAAGGATGATGTGGCATTACTATTATGTAAGTATACCAAAAAGATTACCTCGAATACTTTTGGTTCCAAACTTTGTAAGTAGTCTTTAGTTTCCAAAATGAAGCACTTGCATTCACAAACACTCTAAAGTAATATAGAGTAGTTTCCTACCTCTTAAGAGATCGTAAGGTGTTTTTTTTTTTCTCTCCCTAAAATGGCTCTAATTAATAGGATTTCGGTTGAAGAAAGTATTTGAAGTGTCTCTGTTTACAACACAAAAAAACCAAAACTTTTGTGGTAACGAATGCTCATTCAACAATATTCCTACTCATTTCTTGAATAGTCCGTTTTTTACCTTTCACCACCCATTTGATTGAGGATCTGAGGACTGAAAGTTTGTGTAATACCATTGGCATTACAAAACTCTCCAAATTGCACCTCATTATAAAATTCCCTACCGTGGTCGGTTCTTAATGACACTATTGTACATCCTAATTGGTTTTGAATTTTCTTACTAAATATTTCGAATTGATCAGAAGCTTTGGTTTTATCCTTAAGGAATCTAGTCCAAGTATACCTAGAGTATCCATCACTATGACTAAAGGTGTACGGTTTCCTTTGGTAACTAACTCCGTCACGCGACGGATGACCGAAGAGAATCCAAATGAAGGATTCTAAGGATCTAGACGTTGAGACAATGTTCTTAGCCTTTATGACTACGTGAGCGAGCTTTCTAGATTTTGCAAGCCTCACAGAAGTGTTGATCAAACTTAAGCTGAAGGTAAGTTTTCTATAACTAATTCCTTAGATCTAACATTGCATTAAACACATATTTGTGTGGACCTAATCTCCATGCCACAACCGTTGAGTTTCATCAATTAGTTGCTAACAAAATTTGTCTTTAAGGGGGCCCCCCCTTACTTTCCTAAATTCATCACATATAAGCATTTCTTTCCTAATACCTCTACCTATGACCTTTAACACCTTAGTAATTTCACATCATGTTCAGAGAAGATACTCTACATTTATTATAACAATTTGTCCCTAATATTCACAAGTTCAACTTAAGTTATCTACATGCTCAACATTATCTTTTTCAGAGATCATATTCGAAATCATACCTTGCCAATGAAGTTTACCAACGGAAGATTGCTACCAAAAATAACATTACCTCCGTTGTATGCCTTGTAGCTTGAGAAGAGCTTTCCAGTTACCCCTCAAGTGTTTTGGAGAGCATTCCCTATCCTTTTATCCACTCAAACGGTTTCCAATCGACTCCAAGGCATATCTATTTATATTAAGTGCAACACTCAAACATTTGGGTCCCAATATCTCATGGGTCCAAATTTGTTAGTGCTAAATATCCCTTACATTTGATGCAATTAGTTGGGATGTGGAAATGGAAGACACATTTCCCATGGCATGTAACTTTGACATGGGAAGTTGTTCCAAGTTACGGGAAAGCCACGTGGTTGTTTTTGTACCCATGTATTCTTTTTTGGTTATGGTGTCTTAGAACAGGATAATTTATGAGACATTCTTCTATGTGGTGGAGTTTTTTTTGATCTAAACTAAGGTTTAAAAAATCCAACTCTGGGTTTTGATAATGGTTTATAAAATTGTTTAACTTCATTATCACTAGCAACGGGAACTTTGACTTTGTTTACTATTATGTGTTTTGGTCTAGGACCCAAAATAGATTTTTGAAAAGACACACTTGTGAAAACCTAAAGAAACATGATAGGTTCTTTGATCGTTTAAGCTCGAGGTTGTTTTAGAACCTCATCTAGGATAACTATAGTAAACAATGATAAAATTGCACAACGGAAATAAAAATACAAATCAAAGTTACTGCAAGGTTTTTTCTTTATTTAATCAAAACACAAAAGCCCCGAAATACAATTTGATTAGAAATAAATCGGTTACTTCCTAAGTAAGTACAAGGAGATCAAAGATCCTTGAGGCATAAACTCTATACGTCTACCACTAATTAAACAAACGTGTAACCCACACACTTTTGTATCTAGTTTTCGACACCATATAATGAACACACACTTTTCTGAATGCTTAAAACAATATGCATGGACCTCATTTTATAGCATAAGAAGTCAAGACTTTACATGGAAACTATTAAAATATATTAATGAGTAAATCAATTAAATATTCATCTTTATCTCTTCATCTTTATCTCTTTTTGACCAAATCTTTATTTTCTTCTACATCATGTATAATCCCACAATGACGACTTTGGTCCTTTTGTTTCCATTTTGTTTCATTCGTGTTTTGTCTTATCAACTCAAATATAATTCCCAACAATCTTCCCTAGTTGATAATGACAAAACCAAATAAGCATAAACTTCCTCTGAAGTTAATATACGAATGAAAACTTCCCCTTAAGCTACTAAGGATCTACAAGTTGCAAATAATCAAATCTTCTTCCCCTTTTTGTCATCATCAAATAGGGGACTAAAGTATGCAACTTTGATATTCACAACCACAAACCATTATCACACTTCTAATCCAGCCTTCCAACAACTCAAATTACCCTTCATGACGCGCCTTTAAGATAAATGAACTTGAGCAGTAGAAACTTAAACTAGCAGTAGTAATAATAACTAGCAGTAGTAAAAACCTTCACCTCGATGTAGCATATAAATGGTTAAACATTAAACATTAACTTCCCCCTAAACCTTTAGTTAACCATACACTTGAATCTTTAAATTCTGTAGGCACTATGTAAAGATTACTGATGAAGAAAACAAAGTATAACGAACTTGATACGAAGTAGAATAACCCAAACTGTGTCTATATCTTGTACTATCCACGTGTACTTCGAACGTATACCCAAAACCATGTTATAAGGATATCTTAATCTCTTGACATTATCCTTATCTTCTATGAACACATAACCAAAAGTGATAGCAATGTAAGCATTAGAGCACCAAAAGAGAAATCATACACATTTGCTAGATTTGTTAAGTCTTTGTCACAACATAGAAAACACAAACAAGTTACCTCCTGCTAAAAGGTATGATAAAAACACAAACCCAAATAATTCCACTTCTTCATCAAATAGGTGATAATTAACCTTCTTCGTAATCAATTAATCCAAGAAATCTAAAAACAAGCATTTTAAACGTTTAAGAACATTTAAAATCATAACCTGTTAGCCTCCCCTTAAACCAAGCAATAGTAACCCATACAGTAGAAAACTTCTTCTATTGGCAGTATTAAAACAGTAGTAACTGCTAACCCTAACAGTATTAACTTCTTTTTGTGTGTGTTGTACGATATCAGGCATAACTAACAGTATTAACATTCTTCTTGGTCCGATATCTGACATAACTAGCAGTACTACGCAATGGTATTAACATAAAGCTAACAGTATTAACTTTATTTGTAGCAGTACAAAGTATTCACGCAGCAGTATTAACTTCCCTTTAATGCTAGCAATTAGAAAACTGCTCTTCCAAGCAATACTTTGCAAGAATAAAACATATACTAGAGCAGTACTAACAATCTTAAGGTAGCAGTACTAATAAGATACAAACAACACTAATAGCTCCTTCCTCTCATACTTTTAATGATACTTTTTAGCGTCAATAAAGCAGCAATATGTATGATCACCAGCAGTACTATGTCTTGTGTCAGTAGTAACCACCAACGAGCAGTACAAACATAATAAGGAACCTTTTTTAAGTATCCAAATGACACATTTTTTAGCGACACTTTTTCAATTGCTAAAACTGCACTAATCCATTGTATTTAGCATCTATCATCCTTGATGTCTGTTTATGGCACCCTACTAGGCTTCATCGCATCAATCAAACGATTGACGTCACCAACGCTAGTATAAAAATTAATGATCACCATCCTTGTTTTTTATAAATTAGGATTTGCGAATACCCAAATTGCAATGAAATGAAACCAAACACCAAAAACCGAGAAAATGACCACTCTCTTCATAGAAAACGACATCATACACCTTGTACATCCAAGATCGAGAGCCACAAAGGCTCGGATACCAATTGTGAAAACCTAAAGAAACCGTGATAGTCTTTGATCGTTTAAGCTCAGTTTGTTTATGACCTCATCAAGGATAATATAGTAACAATGAGATAAATTATACAGCGTAAATAATAAACACAAATCAAAGTACTTCAAGGTTTTTCTTATTAATCACATACCAACCCCAAATACATTTGAATCAGAATAGATCGGTTTACCTAAGTAGTAACAGGGATCAAAGATCCTTTGAGGCTAAACTCTAGACTCTACACTGAATAATACAAAACGTGTACATCACACACTTTTGTATCTAGTCCTGGACCCTCCTTTTATAGCCATAATGATTCAAGGCTTTACACCATAGAGACTATTCAAAGGTATAAAATGAGTAAATCAATTAAATATTCACTTTATCTCTTCATCTTTATCTCTGTTTACCAAATCTTTATTTTCTTCTACATACCTTGTATAATCCACACACAATGACGACTTTGGTCCTTTTGTTTCCTTTCCATCTTGTTTTCATTCTTGTTTTGTCTTTCAACTCAAATAATAACTCCAACATACACTATTCTCAGATCCAGGTGTACAACTGTTGGCGATCCCATAAATTGTATTGGGGCCGCCGAACCTTGGGGGGCCGCCCATATTTAAGGACCATTCAATCAGAAGACGCCTTTTTCTGAGCGTTTACAAATTTTATTTCTTTAGTTCCACTAGATGATGCTTCAAATGAATTAAACCCTAAACCTAATTTTTCACCAGAGGGTTTTTGATTACTTAACCTTTCATTTTAGGACATGTGTTACTCTTTATCAAATATTATTTAATCTAGTGAAGTCCTTTTGAGTTTCATTCTCAATTTTAAGCATATGACACTTTACACATTCGAGTCAACTCCCTTGTTTTTTCTTGATGTAGACACTCTTTCCTTTTAGAACACTAATTTTCTTTTTCCTAAATTATTTCTAGTGGCTTTTAATATCTTTATTTAGTGAGTATATTTTAACTCATTTTGCATATTTATTTTATATCCATCTTCTAGTCACTAAGAGTCCATCTATAGACGAGTTCTCAATCACTAAAAGTAGGAGGATTCAGACAACCCTCATTTGATGCCTTGAGCTAACTAGACACTGTTTCACCTCATTGACTTTCTCATCCATCTTCTTAAAAACCGCTATCACTCCAAGAACTTCCGACCAATGCTATTTGGTTTTGCCTTTCGTGGTTTTGGACCTTTCTCTCCATAAATGAATCGGTCGCCGCATCTAAAGCATTTTCATCTCACTTTTAAAATAATATACCGTTTTGTCATCTTCGTTCTTTGAAAACATCATTTTGTCCTCCGAGGTTGTCTCACGAATCTAACTTCTTCTTTTGAAGAACGTCTTCAAGAATCTCTAACCAACCCCGCCAGGGGCGTAATTCTTTGTCTTAATACTTTCGGATGCGAACACTCTTCATCACTAATTCTTTTTCTTAAGCCTTTAAAGCAAGATATTTCTTTCAACTTTTGCTTTAACTATTTTTAAAATCTTTCTTGAAAGATCATTTCGTGAACTTTTTTGAGTTTCCCGATAAGTTCATAAAGAATAGTGATGTAATTTTTTCTACTCTTCAATTGCCGGAACCTTTGCCCTCCATTTAGGGTGTAGACCTATAAGAAATTTTCCTAACATAGTTCCTTGCTAGATAACCTTCATCAAGAGCTTTTAGACTAGTATAGTTGATGATTCCCCAACTTTAATAGATCGAAATCCTTAATGCTTTTTTAAAGGATAAGTTATAATAGATAAAACTAACACAAATATAGTAAACTTTATTTGAATGTATTACAGATTATGCGAAATCAACATCTTTAAATTAAGAAAAATTAATCAATGAAACATTAATTCAAAACAAATAAGCTCTAATATTATTAATGATAATAATACGAATACTCTCAAATTATTAGGGTTACAAAGACCTTGAAGCTAAGAATATAAAAAGATATATGAAAAACTATATCAAACTCTATGCCCTAGGACCTCCTTTTATACACCAAGGAGCCCTAGTCGGCTTACAATACTTTCCCCTAAAAATTCCATTATATTATTCTATAAAACAAATAACTTAATACATGACCACACATAACCCCCAAACGGGGCCTGGACGGAATACGTGCCGGGGGGCGTGACGTCATAATATACATCACACAAAGTACAAAAGAACGACCACTAATGGACGTTTTAAAAATCATAACTCGTTGTATTTATTAAAAAAGGATAAGTCTTACAAGATTTGAAATGAATTTAAACGTTGCCCAACGCATAATTCTAGTGTTTTTAAAAAACAACAAATAGGAAATGATACTAAAATCTTGAAAATGATATCATAATGCTACGTAGACCCATATAGCACATCAGAGAAGTCCAAAAGCTAAGCAACCTTAATAACATGCTTAAAATGTCCAACATAAAGTTGTGAATTTCATAGGTTTAATTCAACGTAATTAGTGTGGACCACAAGTTTACTCAAAACAAAAGCACAGTTTATAACAGATACAACCATCACATAAAAAAGGTATTTACGAATGCGCTAATAGCTCATGACACCGAAGCTAATACGAAAGATAGCATGTATAGTGCTTATATAAGGCTTGCCCTTACCGTGTCCCAACAAAGACCAACCTAACTAGTTTTGACATGAACATATAATCCATTAGTTCTTGCAAAACTCAAACGTAGTAATTCTTCTTACCATAGGATAATTATCCCAATAGATCTATTTATTACTACTCGCGCTCGAACTTAACCAAAGGACGGTTAACAGTAATTTAACTATTTCATGATGATTTAAGCAATAGTGGTCTAACGCTACTTTTATAACACCCCCATTTTTGACATATAGCAGCAGAAGCTAATCTGGGTATTATTTCATAGTACAACAGTCATAATCATAAAAACAACTCAAAATAGACATATTTAAAAGATAAGTTATCATTTATTATTTCATCAGAGTTATTACAAAATAGAGGTCCCAAAATCTACATGAAAACATAAAGTTTGAATGATAACAGTTTAGCCATCTTCAAGTCCGTGCCACTCCGTGCCATAAGTTGCTCAAATACATGAGATAAACATGCTAAAAAGGTCAACACAATGGTTGAGTGAAATTCATAGGTTTATGTTAAACAGTTTGAATACAAGTCAATAGTGGGTTACGTTGTTATACACCCATAAGTGTAATAATTGCAATGAGTACAATTATTATAGAAAACAGTATTATTGCCCTAAGCTCATGACACCGAGACCTTGATATAATCAATAATTACAAGAAGTTGCCCTAATGGGTAGCTTTGCCAAACACCCGCGTAGTGATTCAAATGAAGTGCATTTGGTTACCAGAAAGTATAGGTACACCAACGGGGAAACTCAATCCCAAATAGATCTACTCACAGGATTAGTGCTTACTCCAAAAAGTAATTAACGGTTCATGATAGTGGGGTCTTAATAGAAAAAGTAAGGACTTAGGCAATAATATATCAGGATAGCATACAGTTGGAAAATACTCGTATTTATGGTTTATAGCATGTATCCCCCTCGCGGGTTTATGAAAATATTAGAAGATTTAAAATGCGAGGCTATGAACTCACCTTAACAGAGGAAATCTGATTGATGGCAAAAGTATATCAAGTGAAACTAACGGCTTCGTCACGCAACCTGGGGTAATATGTCAAGTCTTAGTGTGATGGTTTATATTTCAAAACTATATAAAGTTTATCGTATTACTTTGATTTATTAATTTATGG